>CAIGRF010272278.1:0-39415 GCA_903798235.1 Fraxinus ornus
GGTGAAACAAAATCAAGTTAAGTGCCATTCAGACATAAAGTTTAAAGTTGGGTGGCCACCAATGTATTTAACCCAAAAATTGACAAATAAAATCATGTTGCAATCCAGGTTTGGTCTAATCAATTATCAATTTAATCATTGCATTAAAATATTTACTGAATTTCACTCTCACTCCCATCAATTCTATTGCTAATGGTGCCACGCCGCACACGAATTGTACGCGTATAAATTTATGTATACATAACTCGAATTTGTTCCGGGTTTTGTTACTTTCATTATCAAAGACTATAATTTGGTATAAATTTCACAGAGAACATTGAAGGTAAGCTAATTCAACTTTTATTTTTTTACTGGAGTTTCAATTTATTTTTGATTGAAGATTGGAAATTTTCTATACGAATTAATGATTATGAAAGCCATTAAACCGTATTCAGATATGAAATTTAATTATTACTATTGTTAAAACCGGCGTTGGTTGAGCTGCTTCCTGTGTATCCAGTTTACCCACGAAAATAGCAACAGCCTGTTCTTTTCTGTTTATGATCTCTTCTTTAGGGCTGTAAATGGCTGAAATGACTAATATGATCTGTTATATTTTCTCTATTTATTATTTTAACTGAATATTGATGATCAGTACTGAAATATGCTAAAATTCCTTAATAATCCAGGAGATTCTGGAATTGCTACTGAGTTGATTTCGTGCCAAATTAATATTTTAGGGTGTAATCTGTTATTCAATAAAATTGGACAGGTAAATTGATGAATCCAATTGATATTGATCTTGAGGAACACAGCAATGACCAGCCACCTCCAAGTTCAGGGGGTGGGGGTCAAGAATTAATGCATCCAAGAGGACAAGATGGGCAAACTGAACAGTTCCAGGTAGCCAGGAGAAAAGGAAGGTTAACCACAAAGGTATGAAATTGCTTCATTTACTTCCTTCAAGGGTATGGATATTTTTCTAGCAAAGTAAGCACAACCCCAGGTTTAAAAGCTGAAATGAAACAAGGCATGGTGGGACAATATGAATGGTGTTTGCAAATTTTGTGAGTTGGGCCATGAGGCCTTCAATGCTTAGTCAAGAGAGGTGCAAAATTCTTTATTTGTCCAACACCATTGAAGAATACTTGAGCAATAACGTTTCGGAAGCAATTCTGTTACATAATGATCATTAAGTGTACAGTAATCAATTGACTGTTGAACGTGCATGAATAGGGACTTTTTTTTTACCTTAGTTCATTTGCTTTTTCTTTAATACGATAACCAAATACTTTAACCTCTTGGTTTTCCGAAATGTTAGCTGTTTCTGAGCCACAGTGCTGCTAAGTATTATAGAATCGCCAGTATAAACATTCCCCCCACCCAAATCAAAAGGGAAATAAGGAAGTTACAAGGAACAACATGAGGAAATAATTAAAAAGAATAACACCAGTTTTTTGAGTTTGTGCTGATACCTCAAACTGAGAACTGATCTGAGTATGTGTTTACTTGCAGTTTTCTTCGGTGAATCTTTCCAGCACCCTACTACTAGCATACCAGAGTTTTGGTGTGGTATATGGAGATTTGAGCACATCACCTCTCTATGTTTATAAAAGTATATTCATTGGGAAGTTGCAAAATCATCAAAATCCTGATGCAATATTTGGTGCATTTTCATTGATTTTCTGGACGCTGACATTGATTCCTTTGCTCAAATACGTATTTCTTGTACTGAGTGCTGATGACAATGGTGAAGGTATGCCACTGTGCTTTTAAATATTAACTGAATACCCCGTGGCTTCTGATAACATCAGACCAACTATTTATGCAGGTGGCACATTTTCTCTTTACTCCTTGCTTTGTAGACATGCAAAACTCAGTTTACTTCCCAATCAACAAGCAGCAGATGAAGAGCTCTCAGCTTACAAATACGGTCCCTCAGGACAGTCTTCGTCATCTTTAGCACTGAAGAGATTTCTAGAAAAGCACAAAAAGTCTCGGATATTTCTACTTCTTGTAGTTTTATTGGGGGCTGGCATGGTAATAGGTGATGGTGTAATCACTCCAGCAATTTCAGGTATGATAATGCTAATTATTAATGTTTTTAAAGTGGTATTAAATAAAAGACAAATATACCTGTTATTGACTACTTTTCATCGTGGTATTATAAGGACTACTATCTTGCAGAATTATTTCTCCCCATTTTTGTACTTTCTGAAATTCTGTACAAGCAAATATTTCACTTTATGGCACTTTTATTTTAGCATGAGTAACATTCCAGTTAGTGACTTTTATTTTAACATTTTCTGACCTCTATGTTATTTATAAATTAACAAGACCATTCATTTGTCTGTCATTCAACTTTCGTCACCAATAATGTCTTAAGGTGAAAATTCTGGTTAAATGTCCCATGATTGAGGTTATAATCCACTGTACATATATCACCACATTGATTGCAAATATGACTAAATATTTTTGCGTACTTCAGCTTTGATTATTTATTTTTTAAAACACAAGCAAAAATTGAATTGTAGGTCTTGTAATCCTAAGTTGCACGTTTGTTTCTATCTCAGATCCTTCTGATTTTTAACCCTCATTCATATACTTGCTTTTCTGAGTGATCTCAGTCTGAGCATTTGTATTAGAGCTGTTTTCAATCAGCGTCTTTTTTTCATTGCAGTTCTGTCATCAATATCAGGGCTTCAAGCCGCCGAGAAAAGGTTGAATCATGGTATGCATGGTTCTCTGTAGTTCGTTAATTATTATTTGAAATGAGTTGCAGTCGCTTTTATACCGTCACAGGATTGCACTCCACTGCATAAAATTATACTTCTGATCATCAAAACAACCTTCCATCTGTAGGTGAGGTCCTATTGCTCGCTTGCGTTATATTGATTGGCCTATTTGCTCTGCAACATTTTGGTACCCATAAGGTTGCTTTCTTGTTTGCACCAGTCGTTATTCTATGGTTGATATCAATTTTTGCCATTGGGATGTATAACACAATATACTGGAATCCAAAAATTGTCTTTGGTCTTTCTCCGCATTATATCATTAAATTCTTTAGTGAAACTGGCAAAGATGGATGGATTTCACTTGGCGGGGTTCTTCTTTCCATAACAGGTAAGTAAAATCTAGTCCTGATGCTTCCCTACTGAATAAAAGAAAATTGAACTTTTTTACTTTATCACCCAGAAAATCAATTTAATCAATGTACTGGGTTAAGACTTGGTCTTTCTTGTAACAGTTATATGAATGAAATGAGAAACCTCAAGTTTTTTACTAATAGCTACAATTTCTATGATTACAGGTACTGAAGCCATGTTCGCTGATCTTGGCCATTTCACTGCCTGCTCAATAAGGGTAAGTCCATCCAAATGTACCAATAGCAAACACCGAGTTGAGAATGTGATTAACGAGAATCCAACAGTTTAGTTTTACTCCAAGTTAAGGGTTCTATCATATATTCCTTTTCCTACTAGTCATTAGATTTTAAATTACTTTGGGGAGCCTATGGGTGGAAAAATTTGTTTATTATTGCAGTTGGCTAGATCAACTAAGCACCTACTATTTGTTTATCGCTTGACATTATATTATGTGAATTACGAGTAACACTTGAGCTCTATCATAATCTGCATATTTTCTGATGTGCAGCTTGCATTTGCATTTGTTGTATATCCTTGTCTGGTAGTGCAATATATGGGCCAGGCTGCTTATCTGTCAAAAAATATTTCTTCAATTCCAAACAGTTTCTATGACTCAATACCTGGTTAGTTTTGTTGCTATCCTATTCGATATCCTTACAGATATTATATTTTTCGTGGAATCAAAATTAGTTATATTCTGCTGGTAATATTTCACTGTCCTGCAGGTAGTGTATTTTGGCCTGTCTTTGTTATTGCCACCCTTGCTGCCATTGTTGGCAGTCAGGCTATTATTAGCGCTACCTTCTCTATTGTTAAGCAATGCCATGCTCTTGGTTGCTTTCCAAGGGTTAAGGTTGTTCACACGTCAAAACATATCTATGGACAGATCTATATACCAGAGATAAACTGGATCCTCATGATTCTTACTCTTGCTATCACTGTTGGTTTCCAGGACACAACAATGATAGGGAATGCATATGGTAAGCCAATAATATCAAAGTGTAACTTCCATCTCTGTTTCATAATTTTCTTTGAAGACTGTTGGTTATATTATGCTTCTGTGCTGCTTATGATGATATTTCAGAACATAACAAATTTAATGAAATCTTACATGTATTATTCCTGCATTCATAACCATTATAGAACTTGTTTACACAGCACTATGGGATGTCAACATTGTTTAAGGATTTTTAAGATAAGGTTTCATGATAAACTGCGATATAGATGAGTGTGTCTAGACAATTCACTCTGCAGTAGCTGAAAGAGAGAGCAATCTGATATGCTGAATCATATCTTTAACTTTGCACGGATATTTCTATTATCGTCGACTCGATGCTGATATTCCTCTAATCCTACTTTCTAACACATCATGTGCAAAGATTAATATGCTTTGTGCTTTGTGCATCCATGGTCTAGGACAGTAAGGACTATTAAGGTTTGTGAGATCTAATGAACTGGAATTTGTTTTTAAAGGAAATTGGTTGAACTTGATGATTTGAGATGTTGAGAATCAAAAGTAGTTTTTCACGGGCTGCACTTGATAGAAATTGAAGAAAGAATTCATAAGGTACCCCTAAATTCCTTGGTATCACCCCAAGGATTTGAATTGCATCAAGCAACTTAATACAAAACTAGAATTTGTACAAATACTTCTCCCTGATCGTAAATTAGACGTCTAGAAGGCTTTAAATAGGTACAGTGAATTCCTAAATCTCTTAGGATTCCAAATTCTGATTTGGAAACCAAATAAATTGCCTACCTAACTTGATAGTAACGACCTGATACTAAGAAAGACAATACTCCTTAACTAAAGAAACTATTTTAGAAATATGTAGGTTTCTAAAAATTACCAAAATATCCCTCACCCAAAGGCTAAAAATACTTCACAAAACCAAAATCTATAACCGACATGCTAAGTGTCATGTTTATCTAATTACACACTTTAAATTTCCAACACTTGAAGGACACTTTGCCATGGGAACGTACCTTACTCACTTTCTTATTCTTTATATCTCTACCACAAGAGGAGCATGTCCTTGACACATCAGGGACACATAACGTCCCATTTTTTAATTTTTGGAAAATAAAGTTAGGTAAGTTTTTAATTATTAAAACATTTGTGTAAAAAAGTTGAGAAATTCTATGAACTTCATGTCAAATTTTTTATGTATATACTATATGCATTTTTCTTTCTTCTAGCAGTAGTAAAATATTGTTTAAAAGACGTTGTCTTGATATAACAAATATCTACTTCTCTAATTCAAAAGATTTCAGCTTCAAAAATTAATGCTAAAAAGTATTGATTTTATTGAAAAATAAAAAAGTATTAAAATGAAGATATAATATATATAATATAATAAAAAATGTGATTTGACGTGTCGCCAACATGTCCGAGTTCTACTTTTTCGAGAAATCACGTGTGTATGCTGTGTTTGTGTCATGTGTCCGTATCTGTATCTGTGCTTCTTAGACAATTGGCTTATAGATTTTTTTTCCTGAAAATCTGCTTTGCTTTTTGAGAATCTGACACGTGCTTATCAATTATGGACACACGTGCATAATGTTTACTGTGTGTTTTGGTCCTGTATGCTGTGGGCTTAGCATAGGTATTTTTTAACAGTTTTGCTATCGGTACATCAAGATATACATAGGGGTGTACACCCCTCTTACATGGGGGTGGGGACCCGCTTGAATAAAAAAATATTTTATACAAGTGGGTCCCACTCCCATGTGAGTGGGGTGTACACCATTATGTACAATTCTTGATGTACAAGTAGCATTTTTCATTTTTTAATTTATACCCTCCATGCCCCCAAGTCCTAAAAATCCAGAAGTTGAGGAAGGGGTTTTTCCTTCTCTCTCTCTCTCTCTCTCTCTCTCTCTCTTTTTATTTTTTATTTTTTTTTTACTTGTGATTGTAGTGTGGGGATAAGGAAGACACCTTGTTCTACAAAAAGTAAAAGGAAAGAAAAGAATTGCAAAATTTAAATGCTAGTGCATCATGTTTTTGCTCCAAACAATCTAACCTGGAAACTGCCTTCTGTGATGACTTCTGGCCCTGAGTTTTTTGGTGCAGCAATGTACATTTGTTTTCCCATTTGTGTTTTGTATTTTGTGATGACTTCCTCTATATTGATTTTTTCTTATATTGGAGCTTCTGTTTGGCAGGCCTTGCTTGCATGTCCGTTATGTTTATTACCACATTTCTAATGGCACTTGTCATGGTCTTTGTCTGGCAAAGAAGTGTCGTACTTGCTGCTGCATTCCTCCTTTTCTTTTGGTTCATTGAAGCCGTTTACCTATCAGCTGCATTCATAAAAGTTCCTCAGGGAGGATGGGTATCACTTGTGCTATCCATGATCTTTTTGTTTGTCATGTTTGTCTGGCACTACGGAACTTGCAGGAAGTACAATTTTGATCTGCACAATAAAGTTCCACTAAAATGGATCCTTGGTTTGGGCCCTAGCCTTGGTATTGTCCGTGTGCCTGGTATAGGTCTCATATACTCAGAATTGGCAACAGGAGTACCAGCTATATTCTCACACTTCGTAACAAACCTCCCTGCTTTTCACAATGTTTTGGTGTTTGTTTGTGTAAAATATGTTCCAGTGCCCTATGTCTCGCCTGAGGAGCGCTTCCTCATTGGCCGCATATGCCCCAGACCCTATCGCATGTATCGGTGCATTGTGCGGTATGGGTACAAGGACATACAGCGAGATGATGGGAACTTTGAGGACCAGCTCATTCAGAGTTTAGCAGAGTTTATCCAAATGGAAGCTGTAGAACCTCAGTCCTCAGGCTCCGACACTGCATCATATGATGGGAGGATGGCAGTCATAAGCTCCAGAACTATTCAATCCAGTTCAAGTTTAATAGTATCTGAGCATGATGATTTGGGTTCAAGTGATCCCTTCCAGAGCAGCAAATCATTGACCCTACAAAGCTTAAGATCGGCTTATGAAGATGAGAACCCACAGAGGAGGCGTCAAGTGAGGTTCCAGTTGCGCCAGAGCCCTGGAATGGATCCCTCCGTAAGGGAAGAACTATTGGACTTGATCCAGGCGAAGGAGGCAGGTGTTGCATATATAATGGGGCACTCATATGTGAAAGCAAGACGGTCTTCCTCTTTCTTGAAAAAGCTTGTCATTGATATTGGTTATTCATTCCTCCGAAAGAATTGCCGAGGTCCGGCTGTGGCACTTCATATTCCTCACATTAGCCTCATTGAAGTAGGAATGATATATTATGTGTAGAGGTTACTATTCCATGTTGAGAAACTCTGTCGGGGAGCAATGCGAAATGACCTTTTATGATTTTGAGTAGGTTCTAGCCGTGCTAGTAACAAAGAATCCGTTGCGCTCCTTATATGTATATACAGAGCTCTTATTTTAAAGTCACTACTTGGAGGTTACTATCCCTCTTATCACAGCATGTGTAAAATGATTCCGAATGTAGAAATTTGGTACGAGCTTGAACTGCTTTGCTTCGCATAAATATTTTTGTTTTTCATTGCGAGACAATTTGAGAAGCTACAGGTGGCGTCGAGTGTCCAAATTTCCAGTAACATATGACTGGCCAAGTCTCAGAAATCTATTGCTCAACTTTTTATGTATTTTCTCATAAAGTTATTTTAGTTCTCTCTTCACTTTTATATGATGTGTAAAGAAGATTGATTACTGTTCAAATGCGTCAAAGAAGACGATGGGAGTTGATTTCGATTAATTTTAAAAACACGTTATTTTATTTCCTTATTTTAAAAAAGAATCGTACATTGGATTCCTTGCGACCAATAAATGAACTAAGAATTTTTCAGATGATGCTCCCATCTTGAATCGCTGCACTTCTTAATATTATAACTATCCCTTCTGTGATGATATATCCACTTTCTTCATTGTTTGCTTCCTGCACATTATCCCTGTTTATGATCTGCATAACATGAATTAAAGTGAGTCTAATTTCAACATTTTTCCTTTACGAAATAACGAATTGATATTCAAGAACGAAAATTTTGATTGAATAATTGCATGTACCTGAACATTTTGGCCAATCCTTGCATTCTTGTCAATTATAGCTTTTCTTACGTGTGAACCTTTTCCTATTCCAACAGGAATGCAGAGGCATTTCTCTTCCCCGGCGCCATTCTGGACATTGTTCTGTTAGATAGTTACATTCGAGAAACAGGATATTCAGGACAAAAGGTACCTATTTCAATTCACTCTTCCTGATGATCTGTTAAAATTTCAGAAGAAAAAACTGTGCGCTTCTTACTTGATAGGTATCGGAACCCATAATGACTGAATCCTCGATAATGGCTCCCTCACCAACTCTTGTTCTCATTCCTAAGACCGAGCCATCTACCGTGCATTTCTGTTTGAAAGGAACACAAGAAACGACAGATCAAACAAGTTTGTATATTTCGATAGTGAATATGAATAGAAATTTATGTATATTGGAATTCTGCTTCTTACGCTGAGAATGCAACCATCTCCAATGACAGAATCTGTAATAACAGCATCGGTTATTAGAGTTGGAGGCAGATTCCGAGGTAAAGTGTAAACTGGAGAATCTATGGCGTAGAAGCTGTTAACAAAAGACGATGCATTCAGTAAAAGGATTTCTTTACATCTTTTTGATATTTGAATGTACTTACTTGTACGCATTGTTTGTTTTTCTGGTGCTTTCCATGTTAGCACGGTAGTATGCTCCTATGCTTCTAATGTCCTCCCAATAACCATCAAATCGATAAGCACAGATCTAGTTGATGAAAGGAAGATTTCCTCAGAATAAATAAATAAAAAAAAAATAGAAAATCGATGTGGTCTTGCGATAATCTGAAACACCAACCTTCATTCCTACGGAAATTGCACCTGGAATTACTTCAGCGTTCAAGTCATTCGCGGAAGGAAAATATTCCGTCAGGAGCTGTCCCATGATATTTTTGTTAAAGACAGAGATTCCCATGCTCGGGAAATTATGAAGAAGAAAATCATCAAATTTGACCGAATTTTTTACCTGAAAATTCGAATGCTATAAAATGTCTGTGTGATATGATATCAATTAAGAAAAAAGGAAGGTAGGAGGAGACTTACTGACATGGTTTTCAAAGAGCTAAAATCGATAACTTGGCTTTGAGCATTCACTTTGAAAATTCCAAATCCTAAATCTTCATCTCTTGAACTACTCGATACTGAGACAGTTATGTCCGCTTTGTTGCTCCGGTGGGCCTCTATAAGTTTCTGGTAGTCCATTTTATAAAGGTGGTAACCAGGAAGGACTAGAAACTCAACAACCGGATACTCCTCGAGCACCCACAAACACCTTCTTATAGCATCAGCAGTTCCCTAAATAATGTTGATAACATACACTGAAGTAAAAAATACAAGAGAGTGTAATAAAGTTCATTCGACTGCAATGCTTATCATTTAACCTGAAACCAGTCCTGGTCTTCTGGACTCTGATATGCCGCAATAACTTCAACGAATCCCTCTTTCCCAAGGCATGCCCCCGCATAAGCTCTTGAAAGGTGAGAAAACTGTTGAGCTGATATTCATCCGTTTTGATTTATATTGGTTGTTTATATGAATAATTTTTCATTTTGTTTCTAACTTTTATTTGTGTATTTTTCGTTAAGACTTTCGAGTTTTCTATTGAAGAAGTTTTGTTAAATAAGATTTAATTAGTGGTATCTACAAAAATAACTAAAAATCAGTGAACACTATTACGTAGCCAACTATACTACGACACATGCCTTGTACGTGCGTCTCACTAGTACAGACAAAAGAAAGACGTGCCTAATAACAATTTAAGAAAGCTATCTTTTTCAAATGACAAAAGATATTGGCAAGAATGCTTCTTATTATTTTTCAGTTAGAAAAAAATGAAAATAAGTAGGGGTGCCAATTTTTCGAGTACTTGGGGAACAAGACACGAAAAGATATAATATCCCTACCCTGGTTCGGGATGGGGTCTCCATTGTCATTTCTAAAATAAAAGATAAAATTTAAAAAATAAGAGTACTATTGAAATTTATTGCGGTGTTTAGCAATTAAGCTCTCTTTAACAATCATACTGTTGAAAAATAGAGTTTTGAATATTGATTTTTAAAAGAATGTGTGGTTAAAAACATGGAAAATTTTTGGATTTATGTGCAAAATATTTTAGTGTATGAATACTAATTAAAAATGAGTACGTAGAAAAAAAAGTTTGAAAAATAGGATTGTCAACAGGGCCGAGTACAACTTTTAGAATACTTTTCAACTTAGTATAAATCGTAATTATACATATGAGTTGTCGAATGTATATCAAAAAGTGATTCATCGAAACCCATTTTATATAAAATTTGCAAGATATCTTGGTGCGGTAACGTTTATTAAATTTTTGTACTAAGAATTGAAAATAATAATCGTATTGGAATAATCTTACTTTGTATTTATATATGATTGATTGTTGAAAAAGTGTATAATGCCTCTATATTTATAGCTAAAATTATTCTCTAATCCTATTAATACAAGGAAACTGAAATAAAGAAACTAAGAAAATCATAATTTATAGGAATTAGAAATCCTATTCTAATTAATAAAGAAACTAGAAATCATATTCTAATTAGAAATAAGAATAAAAAGATAAAACATATTACAATTATAAAAGATAAAATGCAATTAAAAAGATAAATCACAATTGTAGTAGGAAACTATTAATCATGATTATATACTACATCAATATCCTCTATTGAATAAAACTCGTTCTCGATTTTTGTTGAAGAAAAAATTATTTAATCGGGAGGAAAATATTCAAAAAATTCTATCAATACTAATATTGAAGAAATTTCAATTTCTTGATATGCACGATAATGTCGTTATATTCTTCAGTTGCATTTTTTAAAGTCAACTTTGTTTGTATCATGCGTGTTGTATTTTCTTCACATTTACTTTGTGCATGACATTCATTTGTAAGCGAAGAACAATTTGATTTCTCATCCTTGAGTTCGCTCTCAATAGATGTCACTGCTGCCAGTGGTGGACCCAGCACCCGACAAGGGGGGACGACCGCTCGTGCTGACTCTGTTGAAGTTTACAGACATCTGTCTGGTGCCGGGAAGCTTACAGTGACAGTCAGGGTAGAAAAAGTGGAAGGAAGAAGATGAAACACGCAGGTTTGGCCATTTGGACTTTGGGCCCTTTTTAAAAAAAAAAAAAAAGTTTTGGGCCTCTTGGTTTTTAAATAAAATCAGGCCCAATTATCAAATCTATTATCATATACCCACCAAATACTAATCATTCTAAATGAATTCAATTTCCAAACTTGGTTGCTCCCTCCTACCGTCAATTTCATGTTTATCGCTCATAGAACCATAAACATCAATTCCAGTCCAGTAATTAATTAATTAATGGCTTCCCCAATTGTAAATTCTTTTGCATTTTCACTTCAATTTATTTATCGGATAATTTATTTCGACAGTGGAAGTGAAGAGAGGTGGGTGTCTGTATGGAACCGGTTCGGATTGCCCGCAACAACCTAAATTGAGAGATGCACAAGTATTTACTTTCAAGGATTTGGAAATGGCTACTGATAAATTTAGTAAAGCGAAATTGATAAGGAATCGAGCATATGAGTGGTTTACAGAGGGAATGAGGGATCCTCAGAGTTGAGACTGTGGCAGCGATTAAGATGTTGCACCATGAAGGCAAGGAGAACATGCTTTTCGATTAGAGGTTTGTCACTCTATTTATTATCTTTCCTTGAACTTTGAAGACAAAAATGATATGTTTTAAAGGCTGGGGACAAAAGTGCAAAAATAAACAACGTATTTATATGGTTTTTGAGTGATTCATAAGCAAACATAATCAAGTGGTACTGTGAGACAAGAAAGTAGAAGAATATAAAGGGGAAATAGAACTCGATCTATAATTTGTGATAAATGATAAATTGGGGAATTTGTGATTTGTGACAAGTGATAAAATTGGGGTTGAAAATTGGAAATTGAACCTTGATGATAGATTGAAGAATTGTGATTTGTGATTTTAGTGCATTTACATATATATCGAAGAATTTTTAATATTATTTAATTAAATATTAATAAACAATCTCGTTATTGTGGTTGATTGTCGACAGTCAATGATAAGCGGTCACAACCGCCTAGCTAAGATTCATTCCTAGATCCGCCACTGACTGCTGTTATTTTCAATTCTTCATATTTCTCACATACTACTATAATATTTAGTTATACTTTCTTCAACACAAAAGAACTTATTCGGGGACTCAAATCTTTATCGTCCACGTTTTTCTTATTTTTATGCAATTCTTTAACACTAAAGTTGTAGAAAAGGTCGATAAAAATTTTATTCTCAATTTGACAATCTTCACTTTTGACTCCTTCGTGGTTGAGAAGTTTAATTTCTTCCTCTCCTGTTAGACAATTCTAATCTTCAACTTGTTCATTATTGGAGTACGACTCAATCTTAGGGTTTTCAGTTGTGAATTCATTGAAGTGTTTTTCATCTTTACGCTTATTTTTATTGTCAATTTTCATGTACAAGGAATTTTTAGGTTTGAGTTTTCAACTTGCACGTGTTTTTCCTTTTCTATTGTAGCATCATTGACGATAAACTCCTGATTATCTTGAATTACATATTGGGTAATTATATTACCACCACATATTTTAATAGTTACGCCACAGTTTTAATTTATTTTTTTCATTTACTTAAATGGCCATGAGTAAAATTACTTGATTAACCCCACACTAAAATATATTCTTTGACATGAAATAATTTGTTTATAGACACCACAATCAGTTAATCACAACCATTATAGTGTCTCTGTATTCCTTTTATCTGTGGTGCATCGTTTACAGTGTTTTCAAGAGACCAACAAACTTCCAAAATCCTTTTATGCCATTTCAGACAATAATCTAGAGAGAAACCAAATGGGGAAGTGAGAGAATTGTTTTCTTGTTCAAGAAATAGGTTGGAGTTTTCCAACTCTGAACCTGAAATATGTGTGTGTCTATATAAAGGAAACACAAGTTTTGTTTTTGTTCTTTTGGGTCAATTTTTTGTTCTGCAAATCCTAATTTCAGTTAATTGGATCTTCAGTTTCTTCGACGGGTTTGTAGTGCAAAACTGATAATTTGTTAAGTGAGTGCTTTACTGGATTCAATTAATTAGTAGTTGGTTACCCGGGAAGTCATGGTATTCTTAAAATCCTGGGCATTCAAATTTTTTATGCAGGAATAAGGGGTGATCTCAATTTTATGGTTGTTGATATGTCGAAGCGAAGACTACAAAATAATAAAATCAAGCGAAATGGCAGGATTTTTTAAGGTTGTGCTATGAAATTTGACAATCAGGAATAATGGGTTGAAAAAAGATGAAAAAAAAGTAAAGTGTAATACCATTTTTTTTCTTTATCTTTAGTTTTATTGGATGAAGACTATAATGGTAAATTTGTTGTGGTGTATTTGTTAAATACATGTTTTAATTGTGGTGTAATTATAATGTGGTGTGGTAAGGAAAATTTGTTGTAGTAATATAATTACCCTTACATATTTTTTAACCTCATCATCTACCTCTTGGATCTTTTTTCTCTTTATTTACACCAGTACTCACAAATTGCTCGTTACGTGATATCAAAAAAATATTTTTATTGTACCACCTAAACACGTACCTATTATCTCAACTTATGTGAGTGGAATCTATATTGTAGTATCATGGTTTGCCCCAATGTGCATGACAATCGTCCATATCTACCATGTTACATATAATCTTATTTTTGTAGTACTTTTCCCATAGGAAGTGAAATTTTGCATACTTCCATATTTTTAAATTTGTCTTTGTGAAGCTCGATAACAAGATAAGTATGTTTCAGTTTTCAAATTTAAAGTTTTCACCAATGCATTGAACAAAAAGTTCTCACCACTCTTATGATTTATTATCATTTTACAAACTTTATTGTTGATGGTGCATCGTGTTCTAAAAATCTTCTTGCACTTCAAATTGGACTATTTTATATCTTCTCGATAAACTTTTATAGAATTCTTAATAACTTACGTGTATTCATACTTAGCTGGGACTCGTGAAAACTCTCTAACTACCTATTGTTTTTTTTTTTTTTGAAGTAACCAACATTCATAGTACTTAAAATTTGTAAATTCTTGTTAGCTTACATTTCTATGGGCTCATGATTCTTTTCAAGACTAAACGCAGTCAGCATCTTTGTGATGTTATGACAGGTTTTTCGATCCACTCGATTCGTGTTCGAGTTTGTCGAGCCCCTGTTCGTCATCGGCTTTTTGACTACCACCATGACCATCGCCAGCCATCGGATTAAGACAATTTCCTTACTCTGATATCAATTTTGGTATGAAAACGTTTTTGAAATTATTGTAAGAAGAATTGAAAATGAAAAATATATTGAAATAATCTTGCTTTGTATTGATATATGATTGATTGTTGAAAAAATGTATAATGCATTTATATTTATATGCAAAATTATTTCATAATTATATTAATATAAGGAAATTGAAATAAAGAAACTAATAAAATTCTAAGTTTAAAGGATTTAGATATCATATTCTAATTAATAAAGAAAATAAAAATCTTATCCCGATTCGAAATAAGAATAAAATGATGAAATATACTACAATTAGAAAAGAAAACTAGAAAAAAAATAAAATACAACTAGAAAAGATAAATCACAATTATAGTAGGAAACTACTCTGATTCTGAAAACAAACGAAATAATTAATTCTTAGCCCTTGTTTGAGCTCCATTATTTCAAAAATACACCCTTCCTTCTTTTATTTTCAATTGCACATTATTTAATAAAATAATATTATAATTTTAAATTTTTTCTTATATTTTAATCATACATTTTCTAAAAAAATCAGTATTTAAAAATAATTTTTTTTTCAAAGATTGTTTTTAATTGAGCCAAACAGGGGCTTCAGATTGATGTTCTGTATTGTTCCCCTCACATTTGACGAACCAAAACTCCACAGTTGTATGTTGTAAAGTAATATAGTCGCTTGTATAGGGGCAGTTTAGTCATCGTAACAAATTCCCAGCAGCACCTACCAAATCGTCAAGTCTATCCCCCTCTCTCTCTCTCACACACACACACAGTTCTAGAGAGAGAAAGGGACGGAGGACACACCCAACCCTTACCTTGTCCCATTTAAAAACCCCTTCAAGCAACACCATGTGCATATGTATAGATACATGTATTGTATAACGTATACATACAAATCACAGTTCTTCAACGTCTAATTTAGCCTAATAGAAATTAACATCTTCGTCGGGTTCAATTTTCAAGCTAAAGGGAAAAATTATTGTACAAGAGAAGTACCGATAGAGTAACTGTTTTAAGGAAGGATGGGAGTACCGGCTTTTTACAGGTGGCTTGCAGATCGGTACCCGCTGTGTATTGTGGACGTGGTTGAGGAAGAGCCCAGGGAGGATAAAAATGGGGTGTCAATACCTGTTGATTTATCTAGGTCTAATCCTAATGGCTTAGAGTTTGATAATTTGTATTTGGATATGAATGGTATTATTCATCCCTGTTTTCACCCAGAAGGCAAGGTGAACTTTTTCCTCTTTCAATTTTTTTTTTTTTTTCTGTTTTTCGATAATTAGTTTTTCATCACATTTCCTTAATATTGGGTTGTAGTAAATGTAATTATCTGTACTGGCTATTTTGGTGGTGCTGTAAATTGTGATGTGATTAAGGAGTTTGTGCGATGTTTATGTAGAAATGTTTTTTTTGGAAGAAAGTAGTGTTTGAGAACCGGTCGTTTACCTTGTGTATATATACATAAGCTACACAGCTTAAAAAGTGCAGAAAAATACAAATATATGCATTGTTTTTTATTCCCTTCTTAATCAGTTCTGAAAGGGTTCCCTCATGCTGGAGGGAACACCTAAATTCAATGGACTCCGAAGTATTTGGGGGACATCAGATATGTTGCAATTGTTTATACAACTTATGATATTTAGAAGAAAATAAGCGTTGAATACTTTGTTGCCTTGTGTCTTCTGAAACTCTAGTTGTCAAGAATATCGTATCTAAACCTCTCGAGCTTGCTGTGGGTTCTTAGCTTGTTTGAATTGACTGAATCATGAACTAGTATAAAGGGTGCATCATTAAGTAGAAAGTGGAAAAGGTAAAGTGAGATGAAGCTCTGAGAGGAAACCAAAAGGTTGCATTTCTGAGAATCTAAACGTATTTAATAATTACTTATTACTTATTAGTATCAGTTCCAAATATATATACTGGAACATTACCGAAGATTAATGGAAAGGTAAGTAACCAAACAACAATGCTAAGTCACACGTATAATAGCTGATGTGGCTAGTGACATGGCTGGTGCTTCAGTCAACAATTTGAACTTCAAGGTCAATCTTCTTCTCTAACAAGAAGCAAACACGCTCATAAAGTTTTCAGAGACATTCATTGAAGATCCCAAGTTTTAACATTTTGAATATGATGTATAATCAATGAACCTCATGGCCTGGATGTCAAGTAAAACGTACAATCAATTTTTGTGCTTTTGAGTTGCTTCCTATTAGATTGTTTTCGTGTATTAAAAAGGTGTTTAGATGAACCTACCGCATGGCCAGGCATTGAATGGATTATGGTTCTTCTGCTGTCAATTATACTAACTTTTGTAGATGTTCAGCTTGAACAAGTATTGGTTCAAATGGTTCTTCCTATATAGTACAAGAAAAGAATTTGTCGATGTCCATAAATAGTTCTTTTTTTTTTTTTTGATATTTGGTTTTGACACGGCGTATGAAATTGTCCGTTGAAAGTTTTTGGCGTCCCCTCCTGTCAAGAATTGGGGCGTCACAATCACTAGCCAATAGGCTTCTCTCTCGTGCCTTTCTTCTAGGAAGTTTTCTCCTCGTGGCTCGAAAAATTATTTGATTCCGATCGGTACAAAACAAAACTCTGTTTGAATTCTTGGAATGCAATAAAAAAAAATAAAATATTTGATTCGGATCGGTACAAAACAACTCTCTTTGAATTCTTGGAATGCAATAAAAAAAATAAAAATAAAAATAAAAATTGAAGGAAGCTCTTTCCTTCGAAGCTCTGAGATAAAGATCAAATTCTTTGTTTTGTGGAAGGTTTCATTTCATAAACACAAGGAACAAAGCCGAAGATAAGTAGAAACAACGCTAAAATATTTCGTAGCTTAGCTAATAATGTCTTACTCAAAATTGTCTTCGAAGTAACCCGCGAAACATGACAGTCACAAACCAAAATCCATTTCAATGATAAATCCTGACCGCAGAGCATGATTTTACAAGTGAAACACTGCCTAATTAACAAGATTACACAAAATTGTTAATAAATATGCTGCCCAGCATATGTTTCTTATGTCAATCTTCACTCTTTCTCTTCTTCTTTTTCTCCTTCTTTTTGGTTGGAGTTTCACCTTCTTCCCCAGGCTCGGCGTGCTTTCTCTTCTTTTTCTTCTTCTTCTCTTCTGCTTCAACATTGTCATCTGCATTTTGTAATTCAGCATTCTCAGCTAAATGCTTCTTCTTTTTCTTCTTTTCCTTTTTACTGACTGCCTCGTCTTCAGGTTCTGCACCAACCACTTCATCATTTGACACAGCAGCAGTCTCTTCAGCATCAGACTTCTTTTTCTTCTTCTTCTTCTTTTTCTCTTCATCGGCAACAGGAACCTCGTTGCCTGCTTCCCCATCTGCTTCATTCTTTCTCTTTTTTTGGCTCTTTTCAACAGTTTTCTCATCCAATGGCTCAGTCAGTCCAAGAATGGAATCAGCTGAAGGATTGTAAGTCTGCATACATGATAAATTTAATTTAAGACAAGGACGAAAAACTTTGTAACGTGAAACAGTTAGAAAAGCCAATGACCTTTGCAGGAGTGATCAATCCGCCTGACCCCTTCTTGCGGTCCTTGTCGTAGAATTCTATCTTAGGTTTGCCTTTAGCGGATCCAGCAGAACGACTGAGCTCTTTGCCTTCCAAGTTCCTTAACCGCGCTTCAAGCTGTAGAAAATTGAGTGACAAGTCATATAAACAAAGGGATAAATAGGATGGCTGTAATTTTTTCATAAAATAGAAGTCAACATACCTTCGCTCTATTTTCCAATCCCATGGAGTTATCTTGGCCATCTCCAAGGGCATCATATCGAATAGCCAATGCAGTTTTGGAAGCTAGAGACCGTGAAATTTTACCCTTGTGTTTGGGTGCTGCCTGACCAATTAAAGATGCGTGGTATATAAGACCATATTTAGGGGTTGCATGCTTCGTCTTCAGAGCTCTGAAGAGAGCCTTTTCTGCACCAAGTATCTGAACTGTACTTCCAGGTTGCTTTGCAAGATTCAATAAGCTGCCTCCATGAGCAATAAGGCGAGCACCAACGAGCTCTCCAACTAGAGCAGTGAGATTTGGGGCGATGGTGTTCATCCTGCTCTTCAAATAATCATACAATTGAGCTCTATATTCTGCAAGGGAGAGAACTTGGTTGCACAGATCTTTAATATTCTCCAAATCAAGGTCACTAACTTCAGTTCCCATGGAAATCATGGATGCTTCTTTCAGCTCTGTCTCCACTTCTTCTGGGAGGACCTAGGAACAGTTTAAAAGAAAATATATAAAAATCAACTCAATATATTTTACAAAGGTAATTGGGATAAGAAAATGGAAAATTTTCCACTCTTTCCATTTAAATCTGCTGCATGAAAGAACAAAGAATTTGCAGAAACATGTAATTCTACCCAATAGAAACAAGAAGTGACAATCTGAAACAACAATGCAACTCTTTCTGCTCAGTGTGCTACAGCTATGCTGTAGAACAGGTATGTCTTGCATGAACTAGTTGATAAAACCATAAGGTGGCACCAGCAATGTATAGATGAATTCATGAGTAGCAGGTCTATAGCCCTTTGATTTAGAGGACTTTGAAACTGAAACCTAGCATCAATTCTTCAATTGAGAATCCACATTGTAAGACTCAAGTCTTGCACTTTTATTTACAAACAAAAAGATCATGCAACCCCAAGGGATTTTATTTTTAAAGCTAATCAATCAGCTAGAGAAAATTGACTCACTATTGCATATTTGAACCCGTGTTTCATGGTTCTTATACAAGTATAACTATATGTTGTCTCATGGAATGAACTTTATCCAAGTACAACAAGAGGATCGAGAGGGGAATCATAAAGAGAAACTAAATTTCTACCTCAGAGAAATCAAGCTTTGCTGCATTTGTGCGGTTACCCATCAACTTAACAGTCTTGGCATAAAGGATATTGTCTTGTACAATCTTGGCAAGCTCTGGAAAATGCCAACCGTACCATTCTCTAACCCTCATCGCGTATGTGTTTAGCTCTTTGTCAAGGTCATCCAACAAGCTAATGGCTTGTATGATCATCGTATCGACCTAGTATGACAACAAACAGGAGCTAAAGGATTAATAAAAATATTGATATTCAAATGATAATTCAAGCAAATAGTCAACCTTTACTAGTTTTCTTATTTGGTTATCCTTTCTTCCACCAACCAAATTTAAAAAAAAAATTGATCATTTACTGAGAAAAGCAAAGTTAACTACCAAAGAGCACTAGCTAAAAAAGCGACCTAAGAGACTAGTTAACTACCAAAGAGCACTAACTAAAAAATGGCAAATGGAAGGACCAAAGAGACTCTGGACTCCACATGAAGACAAAAAAGAAAAGAACACTATTATTAAGAATATCACCATACTTCAAGCTTAATTAAATTGGTTCTCAATATTAACAAAATTGAATTGTTAAGCGAAGGCTCCATAAAGGAAAACTGAACTTAGTCTACCATCTTTTTACATTTTCTGAGAGCAACCAACCATCGGCCATTTCTAATTTACCTAACAAGGAATTATGACACTATGTTACAATATCAACTTCCAAATTACTTTACAATATTAGCAACATAACTTCTGTTAATTTGAGTTCCGATTGCAAGAAAATTGAAAAAAGGCAATATCTGAAAATAGCAACTAATCAAGATCTTTCACTAATGAAGAGGTAGCAATGGTAAAAAGTAAACTTTTATTCCTTGCTACAAGACCTCAATGCAATGCATTTTGCAAAAGCTTGATGTGAAAATTTCTCCAACAGATAACAAGTTCAATTTGATGTTTAACAAAATATAAAGAAATCAAAAATTTGTCCTGCATAAGAATTAAAATTTTGGGCGTTGTGCAAGCAATAGCAAGCATCTCTTAAAGATGTCAATAGCTTTTATATACCTTTCATCATAAGGCCACTTCACTGTTTATCTTTGTCTCCTTTATACGAAATAAAGTAAGGTTGATGGCATCTATGAAATAACACCACTAAAAAAAACTATAAAACAATTCACCTTGTCAGGACTAAATTTCAACTTGTATCTTGACAGGCTATGAGATAAACCCAAGCTCATTGGAGCCAAATCTTGAGAAGCTAGACCAGAGATGAGTTCAGTCAATTGACTTCTCACCCCTCTCATCAGTTCCATGACAGCATTGTTATGGACACACTCGATTTGCTGCAAAGCATTAAACAATTAGCTTAGTTGTAGGGAAGCTTAAGTACAGCATGTTACAACTTAACCGCACATCATGTCTTCACTAGATCAGTGTTAACGCACCAGTTTCTCCTTAATTGCGTTTCCAAGTTTAGAGTCGGCCACGGCTAAAATGTCATCTTCACAATGAGAACGGAGGAACTTGCGAAGACCCTTGCTGGGTTTGCTATCAATCAATAAGGTAGCCGCTGACAGCGCCTCTGATGTGTTTTCAAACTTGGAAAAAGCTTTCAGCTTAACGACCTATTGTTAATATAGAGCCAATAGCTAATTAGACCCATAAATGAAGTGCACATTACAATTACATAGATGTATTACTACTATTTAAAAAGAGCCCTTAAAGAACAGTTCTTGTGACATTTAACTTTTGAACTTTTCTCCACAACCACCTAATAGAATATAAACAATCAGACAGCTATAAGTTATTAACTAGAATTGAGATGAAGGCATGATATTGCACAAAATAGTCATTGCACTGCAAATATTGTCAATTTACTGAAGAAAACTCGTGTTTCCTCTCTATCTTTTATCGCTCTTCCATTGGCTGAAGACAAAGTTGTTAAATGATCAAAAAAAATCTTCAGCCTGCTAATGCAATAAAATCAAACTGGAAAACCATATATATGCTATTAAAACAGCAAATAAGCCCAAAAGTAACTTTAATTTTTCCAGCAACATTAATAAATTCATGCACAATTAAAACATATACACATATAAAGAAATATAAAGATAAATATAAACAGATTAAGAAAAATGACCTGTCTAGCTGAATCTGCAGTAGAGAACTCCTTCCACAAGTCCTGCAATCAAGTCAAGAAGTATTCCGTCCTCAAAACAAAATTACTCATGGATCGAAAAAAATGAATTATGAAGTACAACAATAGAAGAAAACGGGGGAATTAAAAAACAAAAAAAAAATACCTCAACTTTGGATAGCTTGCCTTCATCCAAGACTTTGAAAAGCGCAAACCCTGCAGGAGTTTCGAACAGCAGTAACATTCTTCTTGCTCGAAATCGTCGACCTGTCGACTGCCACCAATTTTTTTCTCGAGCTAGGGTTTGGGAAAAAAGCACAGGGGTTTAAGAGAGAGAATCGAGCGTTTTGTACATTTATAGTGTGTGTGGTACACTGTAGCCCTAGATTTTGATTTTTAAGGTCATAATAGTCTTTTACTAGTTATTAATCCTTTTGAATATTAAAAGATTGTTTGGTCAAATTTTAATCTGATTTTAATTTAAATCAAAGTCAAACAATCAATATTAATCATATCTTTCATGGGTCCACATCTTTTCAACCACACATTTCAAAGACTTTCATCACAATCCACTTAAAATCTGATTTTAATTTACATCAAACACTCTTATAATGTTGGCACCCATTTTTTCTCATTCTTATTCTTTTTCTCTTTCTTCATTTTAACCACACATTCTATCAATATAATAATATGACACATAAATCAAAAAAATTTCCTTACTCTTTAACCACACATTCTTCCATCAATCACTATTCAAAAACACTTTTTTTTTTAATAAAATGGGTGTCAAACATTCTCACAAACCATTTTTATTTCTTGCACTACGTTTTTACTAGTTAACATATTTTGTATTTGATAACAATTTTATGTTAAAAAATCCATTGAAATAGCGTAAATAACTTATTTTTCACATCATATTTTTTGAAAAAAAAAATTCCCTCATTTCAAAATAGGAAAACAAAATATTTTGATATAAATAATTATTAATAATGAAACGTACTAATTAATGGAATATAAAAATTCAAAGGAAAAAAGTCAAATGAAATAATTGTTACAATGAGTAAAAATTATGGAGTTTAACTGCAATTAAAATGTGATTTATCAAATAAAAATTTTGTTGGGAATATAACAACAATATAATATAAGTTCATTTCATCCTTACTAGGCTTAATTACATGAATCATTGTTGAACTTTGCATAAAGTTTTTGTTTTCCCCCGGAAATAAGGGCTCCACGTCATCATTCCACATACGACGCCACGTAAGCAGCAAAATCCACGTATAACGCCACGTAAGTAGCGAAATCCACGTATACAACCGGGTTAGCAGAAAGTCAGCCAAAGTCGCAGAAGGTTCTGAGTCCCTTAGAACACCCAATTGCCGAAGCACCCGAAGTCCTGTGCAGAGGTTTGATAAAGGAATTCCGAAGTCCCTCGTTTTCAAGGGTCATTCAGCAGAAGCCGAACCTATGACGGTCATGCCCGAAGTCGCTCCCATGGATTCGGGGATCTTTCAGAAGCGATTGACAAGACAAGCAATAAAAGGATGTTAGAACGTCGCCCTACTACTAGGGCGGCAAGTCCTCTGCCCAAGACATTAAATATTTGGAATGGACCTTGATGTGAGGCTTTGGACGCCAGGATGCGGCCACGTGGAGGATGATCCAATGATGGATATGCCTAAAAAAATAGTATAAATATATTCTCTTTGTAATGAAAAAGGGGTTGGCTTCTTTGTAATGAAAAAGAGCAATTGTAAGATTATTACTAGAGAAATACAAGTTAAAGGAAGTTTGGTGTTCTTTGTTATTTACATACTTTACAAGCACAAATAGCAAAATATGAAGAATCCTATGAAAATGTCGCCCCATTGTATCTAATCTTCCACACACTCCACAACGAAAAAGAGATAGATTTCAGATTACTCTAGTTGGGTGATCATTGATAGCGTGATTGCCTTCAAGTTATACCACCGGAGTTCGAACATTTGTGTCTCTTGCAGGAAAGTGTCTCCCGCGTTCATGCAAATCTGACTACCGTTTTCATTCCGGTAGAAACGCGCCGGATCCGTACTTAACGTGGCAGGAGTGGGCCCGGTATCTGTTGAGTTCATTTTTTGAGGTCAACAGTTTTCATCAGGTCAATAAGCTTTAAAAATTACCAAATTAATTACTAAATTTTATAATTTGTTATCACATCCATTACCCACTCAACGGTGGTTAAAATTTATTTACTGGCATGGTTGACAAAACTGGGTGCATGGCAATCTATTTCCCACCTGGCATCCATGTCAATAGCAATTTAAAATTGAGTAATGGATGGTATAACGAATTACAACGTTCAGTGATTAAAGGGGTAATTTTTAAAGTTCAGCGACCCAATGAAAACTTTACAAAAAATTTAATGATGATTAAGGTAATTAACCCTATTTCATCTTGTTCTTTTACCTCTCTTTTTTTGTTCTTTGCAGTTTGTTTCCATTTTTATCAATCTTTGTGTTTTTTTTAGCTTTTTCTTTATGTTTTTTCCTTCTTTTTTTTTCCATCCTCCTATCAAACAATGTTATTCTCTCTAGTATCAGTAAACTGTATTAATCACTTAATAGTATTCGATTTTAAAATTTATACACATCTTCAGCTGGAATCTAATAGATTTCTGATTTTTATTTAGCTATGCCCTGAGTAAAAGATGAACGAAGCTGAAGCATCGCATGGAATTGTCACACACTATGCTTCAAAAAGAAAGTGAAACCAGTGCTTCAATCTTTGTTTTTACATATCATTTTGCTCTGCAAAGTTTAATAGTTTCCATTAACCATGAATAAGAAAAAAAATGATTAACAAGCAAGCAAAATGCTTTGGGCAAAATTGAACGAAATTGCGAAGTTCTTTGATTTAACTAAGAAACTAGAAGCAACTTGTATTATTGTAGTAGAGTTTGGAAAGATGACCAAGGATCTTGCCCTTATTATCCATGCATTTAAGTGAGTGACCATTACATCGTTTTCTAAGTCCATATTCCTAAAGTTATCCTACTTTTTTCTTGAACAAGTGGAAGAAAGTATCTCATTTTGCTCATCATTATGCGCAGGGGCGGAGGCAGGGGGGTCCTGGGGGGGCCTGGACCCCCCCCCAATATTTTGACAATTTTTTTTTTTTTAAATTTTTTTTTTTTGGTTCTTTTTGTATTTACCATAACCTTGAATTTGTGCTTGTGCTTGTGTTTAGCACTAAATTATCTCCTTGAATATGTCCTTGTGCTCATGTTTAGCACTGAATTATCTTTCCAGGTCAAGTTTATTCTTTATCTGCATTATCTCTTCATTCAGAATATTCTCTTTCAATAAATGACTTGCTAGATATTATTGTAGTATTAATCACAGTGTTAATTGCAGTTTACCCCTTTTCTGTTGTTTATTTTGTTGATTACCCACATTCTAGTTTGAATTAAACTCCCCTGTGTTTACTACATCTATTTATATTTGTGTAAAGTTACTGATGTGTTTTCACTGCTTTTTGAATATTTTGACGTTTATACTAAAATAGTGCTGATAGCTGACCTTTCATTATAAATTCTTCTCTTGTCTTCTATAGTAGTGAGGTATCTAAAAAAAAAATTTCGGGGCCGCTGCCCCCGAACCCCCGTAGCTCCCCTCTTCACCTCTAGGACCCCCCAACTTGAAACAGCTGGCTCCGCCCCTGATTATGCGCTCTTTTATAACGTTATAGGCTTGACTAAGACGAGTATTTGAACACTGAAGATATCATCGATGCTGTGCTCAAAGCAAAACTTCTTGCTAAATTAATTACCTGAATTATCACTAAAATTCTCGTAATGTTTTTATTGGGTCATTGAACTTTAAAAATTACCCCCTTAATCATTGAACTTTGTAATTTGTTACACTATCTATTCAATAGCTCAAAGACAATTGAAATAAATTTAACATATTTTATCACTGCAAGTTAATTGCTTTGTGTATGTTTAAAAATGAAATTACAATCACTACACTTTTATCTGTAAACAGCAAAAAATTATTCATTCTTTCCTTCTTTCTTTTAAAAAAGAAAAGGACGTGAAGGCAAACACTTGAAAATGTAGAGTTTGGTGGTAGAAATGATTCAAGGCGATCCCCAATCATCTAAATCTCAATCGCCACAATATCCGTTTGATCGTTTAATTGCTATCATTGACAACGTTGGAGAGGGAAGACAAATCAACTTTGGAAGGGTGCATTATACAGACAATAAGGATAGAGTCAAGATGGTTGTGCGGAAATAGTGGTGGGTGGGAAGATTTCGCTAGTTCTTGTGCATTGGTGATTACTATGGTGAGGAGATAGGTTTTGGGTAGTGGGGAGAAGGAAGTGGGATTTGAAGGGTTTGTAATAGAAATGCTTGAGAGGTGTGGCTAGAGGAAGGAGAAGGAAGATGAGGACAAGAAGTGGGAATTCGGATAAGGGAGGCCACAACTGTGGTGGTGGTGGTGGTGGTGGTGAGATGGGTTATGGTAAAGGCCGGCGTGATGGTGGTGTTGGAATATTGTTCAACGGTGTTTGAACATAATAATATTAATTTACGATTGATTTATATATTTCATTATTAAATTGTTCATTGCATAATTGAGTAGTTAATGATCATCGATCATATTTAGGAGTGATGACATTAGTACACTTGAAATTATGGGATTCAACCAATTAAGGCGTTGATTAGTTTAGAACGGGATAAAGTTAAAAAATTAATCACATATGGTTGTTTTTTATAAAAAAAAATTACCCAAATCCATAGTGGTTGCTATTTGTTGTTATATATTTGTTGTTCAAATATTTGAGAATCAATTGAGAGATTGAGAAATACAAATTGATTGAAGAAAAGGAATAATGGAAGGAAACCGAGAAGAGGGCAACATAGGCAAATAATTTGTCTATGCGGCCGCATAGGCTTAAAGCCATGCGGCCGCATGGCCTTAGTCAGGGACTAAAAGTCCCTGACTTATTAACTCCATGCGGCCGCATGGAGCAAAAAACTAGCCGTTAGGCAAGTTTTGTTTTTTCCCGTTTTGGCACCTTTTGATCAATTGTTCCATCTTTTCATGGATGGTTGGCACCCATACGAAATAGTATGATGTAATTCTATAAATAGGGATAGAATTCATGAATTAAATACACCTAATCTCACATATACTTTGAGATTTCATCCCCAAACTCTCTCAAAATCTACTTAGAAATTATTCCTTATTTTCTCACCTTTGTTCCTTCATTCCGGGTTTCAATAGTGCTAATTGCAACCCGGTTTTAGACTTGAAATCCGTTAAAGCTATTTGTGTGTTGGTTCTTTAGCATTCTCATTATCGAGAGGGCGCAAATATAGCTTTTAGGACAGCATTCTATGCGATTCAAGTCTTGATCTTTGCTTCTATTTTCTTTGTGTTCTTATATAGAATTTCTGGAGATTCTTGTATCATTTATTGGAAACTTTTTTGGAGGCCTTGTTATCTACTTCGGAGGACATTTTCTCAACAATCTAAAAGCTATATTTTTGTTTGCACAATGACAACCGAAGGAGATACCACCATGGCTACTATCAAACTCATGAGTCAAGACTTGGTAAGGCTGGACCGTTTTGATGGATCTAATTTCACAAGGTGGCAAGACAAGATTAAATTCTTGTTAACGGCGCTCAAAATTTTCTACATACTTGATCCAAAGTTGGAAGATCTACCCGAACCATCCGACAAAGACACCGAACAATCAAGGATTGACCGGAAGAAACGTGAAGAAGATGAACTCATATGTCGTGGCCATATCTTGAATGCGTTGTCGGATCGTCTCTATGACTTGTATACCAACACATCTTCGGCAAAAGAAATCTGGAAGGCATTAGAAAATAAGTACAAGGCTGAAGAAGAAGGTACCAAAAAGTTTTTAATATCTAAGTATTTTGATTTTAAATTCGTAGATAATATACCCCTATTGCCCCAAATTCATGAACTTCAAGTGATTGTCAATAAACTGAAAGTGGTGAAGATAGAACTTCCGGAATCATTCCAAGTAGGAGCAATTATTGCTAAATTGCCTTCTACTTGGAGAGGATATAGGAAGAAAATTCTTCATAACTCCGAAGACTTTTCATTGGAGCAAATTCAAAAACATCTCCGAATTGAGGAAGAGTCAAGGGTAAGAGATGGGAATGAAAATTCTCATGTTGGTACTTCAAAAGCCAATACCGTGGAGAGTAACAACAAAGTCTTCAAAGTAAACAAAAGAAAGTTTACTAAAGACAACAACAAATTCAAAAAGAAGCCCAAGGGAGATTGCTTTGTGTGTGGAAAACCCGGTCACTTTGCGAAAGAATGCCGACATAGAAAACAAAGCAAAATTGAAGGCAAGGTGAATTCCATTGACAAGGATGAGATTGTCGCCACTATAAGTGAAGTAAATGCTGTCAAAGGAAAAATTCCGGGATGGTGGTATGATACTTGCGCCACCGTTCATGTTTGCTATGACAAGACCCTTTTCAAGACATATCAAGAAATTGATGATGGTCAACAAATTCAAATGGGGAATGAACATTGTTCTAAAGTCATAGGCAAAGGGAATGCTGAATTAAAATTCACATCCGGAAAAAGTGTAACTCTTACTAATGTCTTACATGTACCGGATATGAATAGGAACCTTGTAAGTGGGGATTTGTTGGGAAAACCTGGAATTAAAAGTGTCTATGAGTCGGGAAAACTTGTATTATCCCGCAATGGTTTCTTTGTTGGAAAAGGCTATTCTACTGATGGAATGGTCAAATTATGTACTATTGACAATATTAATACAATAAACTTTTCTTACTTTGTGTGTTCATTAAATTTATGGCATGAAAGATTAGGGCATATAGGGTATTCTACTTTGAATAGAATGATTAAAGATGGTATGATATCATGTGAATCAACAAATAATGATAAGTGTAAAATCTGTGTTGAATCAAAAATGATTAAAAAATCTTTTCAAAGTGTAGAAAGATCATCCAACTTACTTGATTTAGTTCATACGGATATATGTGAACTTAATGGCATGTTAACTAGAGGAGGTAATAAATACTTCATAACATTTATTGATGATTATTCTAGATTTTGTTATGTTTATTTAATGAAACATAAGGATGAAGCATTTCATATGTTTAAAGCATATAAAAATGAAGTAGAAAATCAAAAGAATAAAAGGATTAAAATTCTTAGAAGTGATAGAGGTGGTGAGTACTTTTCTAGAGAATTTGATATTTTTTGTGAAGAACATGGCATAATACATCAAAGTAGTGCACCTAGAACACCGGAACAAAATGGTTTAGCGGAAAGGAAAAATAGAACCTTAGTTGAAATGGTGAATGCTATGTTAACAAGGTCTAAATTACCTAACAATTTATGGGGAGAAGCTTTACTTGCTGCATGTCATATAGGTAATAGAATTCCTTCTAAGAAATTTAAGGTTACTCCTTATGAATTGTGGAAAGAAAGAAAACCGAACATTGGATATTTTAAAGTGTGGGGGTGTTTAGCCTATTATAAAAACACCGATCCTAGAAGAACAAAACTAGGACCAAGAGGGATCAAAAGTGCTTTTGTTGGATATGCTATAAATAGTAAAGCATATAGGCTACTTGATCTAACATCCAATGTAATTATAGAATCACGAGATGTGAATTTCTTTGAAAACTTATTGAGTGTGGATGAAATTGAACAATATCCATTGGAAACTCAAAAAGAAATTCCGGCTTTTAATAAATCACTAGAAGCATCTTCACAAGATGCAAATGAGTCTAGTGAACCTAGAAGAAGCAAGAGAACTCGTAAAGAGAAGGTATTAGGACATGATGAGATTGATTCTCAACGGATTTCTCTATACTTGGTTGAAGCAAGTAGAGAAGATATAGTAAGAACAATTCCTTATGTTCTTCAAATTGAGAGTGATCCTAAAACCTACAAAGAAGCAATGACTTCTAGAGATAGCATTTTTTGGAAAGATGCTATAAATGATGAGATGAATTCTATAATGTCCAACAATACTTGGAAGATTGTTGATTTACCGGCTGGATCAAAGGCCATTGGTTGTAAATGGGTATTTCGTAGGAAATATAACACCGATGGTTCAATCCAAACTTATAAAGCAAGATTAGTTGCTAAAGGTTTTCGACAAAAGGAGGGAATTGATTACTTTGACACTTATGCACCCGTAGCTAGAATTACTACTATCAGGATTCTTTTTGCATTATCTTCTATATATGATTTATGTGTACATCAAATGGATGTTAAAACCGCATTTTTAAATGGAGAATTAGATGAAGAAGTTTACATGGAACAACCGGAAGGTTTCATTCTTCCGGGTAATGAAAATAAAGTTTGTAAACTTGTAAAATCATTATACGGATTAAAACAAGCTCCTAAAAAATGGCATGAGAAATTTGATAATGCTATTATATCCTTTGGTTTTTTGCATAATACAGTTGATAAATGCTTATATGCTAAACAACGTGATAATTATGTGATATTTGTATGCTTATATGTGGACGACATGTTGATTATAAGTAATCACATGGACGGTATTATAGAAACAAAGAGGTTTCTATCTTCAACATTCAAAATGAAGGATCTTGGTCAAGTAGATACCATATTGGGTATAAAAGTGATCAAGAGTGATTTGGGATTTGCATTGACTCAATCACATTATATTGAGAATATAATGGAAAAGTTCAAACATTTGAACATTAAAGATGCAAATACTCCGTTTGATTCGAGTATCAAACTTGTAAAGAATGTTGGAAGAGATGTTGGACAACTTGAATATGCAAGTGCAATCGGTAGTCTAATGTATGCCGTGCAATGTACAAGACCGGATATTGCATTTGCTGTAAGTAAACTTAGTAGGTTTACAAGTAATCCAAGTGTTGAACATTGGAAAGCAATTGGAAGGGTATTTGGTTATTTAAAGAGAACCAAAAACCTTGGAATCCAATATTCTAAATTTCCAGCTATACTTGAAGGATATACCGATGCGAGTTGGATATCAAGTGCTGGTGAAAGCAAATCAACATCAGGATGGTTGTTCACTCTTGGAGGTGGTGCAGTTTCTTGGAGATCAAAGAAACAAACTATGATTACACATTCCACAATGGAATCCGAGTTTGTAGCATTGGCTGAAACTGGAAAAGAAGCGGAGTGGCTTAAAGATCTTCTCTATGAAGTTCCATTAGATACAAAGAATGAGTCTTCAATATCTATACTATGTGATAGTCAAGCTACTCTAGCAAGGGCTTATAGTGAAGTCTACAACGGGAAGTCTAGACACATGAGTCTTAGACATGACTATGTAAGGAAATTAATAAAAGATGGAGTAATTTCACTTACATATGTAAAGTCAAGTGAGAACTTGGCTGATCCGTTTACAAAACCACTTACCAAAGAGTTGGTAAGACTAACATCGAGTAGGATGGGGCTTAAACTCCTTAAATAAAATTCACCAATGATGGCAACCCTACCTGTCATTACGAAATGAGTAATTCACGGGTTCAAAGGGTAACAACAAGTCATTTGATAAGTGAATTGATTTCAGCACTTAACTTATAAATTAAAGCTCTATCCTAAAGATATAAGTGCTGGGGTTATGGTTCTTTGAGGGTTGAATAAAAACTTAAAGAAATTCAGTACGTAGTACAAGTGTCTTTAAAACATAACCAAGACATTGTAAGAATTTCTCCTATATGAACTTAGAAGTGGTGCCGCTTCAAGGAAAGTTGGGAGTTACTTTCTGAAAAGTTCATGAATTCGGATGGGTGCAAGGCCATTAACGCACCAAAGTAAAATTGTGTGGAACATATTGAGATAGAATGTTCACGTGTGTGATATCGCCGGTAATGTCACAAGGGATAACTGGTTCAAAGCCAAGGCTACCTGGGATCTCGATGTTACTTTGCGATGTTAACACTAATGTAAGGTTTAAATCGAAAGATACCTTATACTATGCGTGACATCGTTTAATAATTCTAAGTGGAGTTGTAATATTTGAACAAGTGGGGGATTGTTATATATTTGTTGTTCAAATATTTGAGAATCAATTGAGAGATTGAGAAATACAAATTGATTGAAGAAAAGGAAAAATGGAAGGAAACCGGGAAGAGGGCAACATAGGCAAATAATTTGCCTATGCGGCCGCATAGGCTTAAAGCCATGCGGCCGCATGGCCTTAGTCAGGGACTAAAAGTCCCTGACTTATTAACTCCATGCGGCCGCATGAAGTTGTTCCATGCGGCCGCATGGAGCAAAAAAACTAGCCGTTAGGCAAGTTTTGTTTTTTCCCGTTTTGACACCTTTTGATCAATTGTTCCATCTTTTCATGGATGGTTGGCACCCATACGAAATAGTATGATGTAATTCTATAAATAGGGATAGAATTCATGAATTAAATACACCTAATCTCACATATACTTTGAGATTTCATCCCCAAACTCTCTCAAAATCTACTTAGAAATTATTCCTTATTTTCTCACCTTTGTTCCTTCATTCCGGGTTTCAATAGTGCTAATTGCAACCCGGTTTTAGACTTGAAATCCGTTAAAGCTATTTGTGTGTTGGTTCTTTAGCATTCTCATTATCGAGAGGGCGCAAATATAGCTTTTAGGACAGCATTCTATGCGATTCAAGTCTTGATCTTTGCTTCTATTTTCTTTGTGTTCTTATATAAAATTTCTGGAGATTCTTGTATCATTTATTGGAAACTTATTTGGACGCCTTGTTATCTACTTCGGAGGACATTTTCTCAACATTTGTGAACTTCAAATTATTTGATATTTCAATGAGTAAGTTCAATTTGTTATAATCAACACCTCAATACGTTGGAAGTTGATAGAAATCGAAGTAGTGAACATGATTCACCTCAGAATCCCTTGCCTTTCGGGTACGATCCAAAGCTTACGTGCACATACCGACCGCTGGGCCAAACTTGGGATCTTGCGTTTTGAGATTGGGCTTGGCCCAATATATTCTTTTCGAACAAATAAATTTTTTCTATATTTTACTTTAATCTTCCAAATTAATAAGTTAACAATTCAAATCGCCAACGAATGAGATTACGCTGATTCTAGGATCCTATCAGTTGTAGGATCATGCCAATTTTTGACGTATAATTTCCAAAACAGACGGCTGTCCTTTTCCCTTTTCAAATGTTGTATCCTTGCACAAAAACTTATGACAAATTATAAATAGCCTCCCATAGTCTTGTAAAATTTGTTCATATTAATTTGCATCCATTTTCTAATACATTGTCCATTGTGACAGGAATTTTGAAGTCTTAATATTGTCAAACGACATAGGTATTATTTCGTTTGCTACGTCGAGTAAATTCATGACCACTGCATTGCAAATTGTTTGTAAACAGCTTAGCAAGCCGTTCAGGCATTTTTTACTCCCAATTTTGCAAAAATACCCCAAATTCAAAATTTTCTATATTCTATCCCACTTGTTCCAAGAGGACACGGTGCCCCTTGTTGGTAATTATCAAACTAGAGACTCCGCTATATTTATAAAATATTATCAAGTTATATTGAATCATTCGATTTCAATTACTAAAATCGAGAACTAGATTAGAGTGGACAATTTACTGGTTTAAAGGAACATAACCAATCAGATCCGATCGTTGGCGCGATCGAGATTTAAAATGCCCGATGCTAACCCTAACTAAGCCCATGTTGAAAATGAAGTAGAAGAGTCATGAAAAATGAGAGCAAACCAAAAGAATCAGAATGCAAAAACATTTAAAACCACAATATTTCGACTTGGTAGTATCAACCCGAGATCGAGCCACTGTTTGGTTCAAATTAAAATCTGATTTTAATATCAAGTCAAAGTCAATAATTAATTTTAATCACACATTTTATCTCATGGGATCCACAACTTTCAACCACGCATTTCATCAACTTCTATCAAAATTTACTAAAAATTTGATTTTAATCTATATCAAATAGGGGCTATGAGCCTGTTTGGTAGGGATTAAAATTCAATTAAAATTGAAAATATAGCCGTTATTGGGTCCTACTCGTTTAATAAAAGTCAATAATAACGGTTAATTTTTAATCCGATTTTAATCTCTACCGAACACACCATATCAAATTTGTGATTTGTGTTGAGAGGTGGCGGTGGATGGAAGGGATGACCAATATGATTTTTTTTCCCCTATCTTTCTCTTTTCATTTTTCATTTTTTTTTTTTTTTTACTATTTCCTTTCGAAATAAAAAGGCCTGCTTCAAAAAAAAATGTTAATTACTTATTAATGACGGGGTAAAATTCTACACCGAGGACTAAAGCGTTGTCAAATTGAAAGTTTTGAAATGTGATAAGTGTATATTATACACTTATATGTGCCTTAAACTAGAGGAATCGTTGTTATTTTAAATGAGTTGAAAATTAATTTTGTATATATTTTGTTTGTTATGTGCATTTTGATGAAAAATGATGGAATTGGACAAAATGAGTAGAAAATTAGCTAAAGTGAAATTAATCCAAAGTTTGGGGACTAAATCTCAAAGTATTAATAGTTGATTCGGACCTAGTATCGATGATTGGAGAGAGGTTGAAGTCAATTAGATGGATCTGGAAGATAGAGGATCAAGAAAATACGAAAAGGGGACCAAAATGACTAAAGAATGAAATTAGGTACCAAACTGCAACAAATAGAACTTTATTATAGGGGCGCACTGGCTTTTCTTCTAGTGCACGCGACATCCTAGTGTCCATTTACTGAAAGCAAACCCAATGGGCAACACGGAGGGGCCATTTCTGGGCATGAACGACTCAACTTCCTCGTTTGATCCAAATTCTCATGAAGATCGAATACAACTTACTATTTAACCTACAAGGGGCGGCCAAAAAGAGAAAACACATATAAAACCCTATTTTCACCACAAGAAGGAGGCTAGCATATGATTCAAAGACAATTAATACAAGAGATTGGAGATTCAAAGTCCGGGTTGAAGATTAAGGAAGAAATTGATTTTTCACTTTCAAATAATTGTTTTCCATTTCGGGTATTTTTTTCCAAATCTTTATGTGCAATTTACATAACAACATGCTATGCTAATTTTTTTCAAGTACTGGATGAAGATGAAATATTTTATTATTTATTTTTAATTTAAGACAAGTAGTTAGTTAAATTCTTACTTTCTTGATTAATCTTGCATGTGTAATTTTATTATTTGATTGTTTGATCACCGATTAAATATATAGTTGCTTATTGTAGTGATGAGAGGTTCAAAGTAGGTATAGAATACTGCTTAATTAACATATGTGCAATAAATATTATGAATAATGATTATCATGTGTGCAATCTTTGAGATAATTGTGAAATTGAATGCATTTTATTCATTCGAATTTGGACTATGAATAAATTCTGGCAGTGACTATAATAGATTTAATTTATCTTGGAAAAGATAAATTATCACAATAAAATTATCGATTATCAAGAGTGAACGAATGATATTAGCTATGTAATTGAGAATTGAAATAGATAATAATAGGTGGATTCGTAATCCAATACACGTATTTTATATACATATAAAATTCTAATTTTACAAGATTCTGTAGATTAATTTATAATAATTACAAATATCAAAACTCTCTTGTTCGCTTACTTTGAATCTGGTTAGAAACTAGTACGCTTGATTGAATTTGATTCCTCGTGGGACCGATATGCACTATTATTATTGATGTATCTAATAAATATGCAATTAATCGTCTTAAGACCGGTTTTTATTTGTTTAGGCTTAGGTATTTCTTAGCTAAAAAAAAAACCCCACAGTTTCAAGTATAGGTAAGTAGGAAGATAACCTTTCCATAGTTCATACGGAGTTTCTTCCATTTTCTTAAGGGATATCTTGTTAAAAATGATACTTGCCAATAGAATATCTTCTCCCCACAAGTTTCGAGGTAGACCCGAACTTATCATCATTGAGTTCACCGTCTATTTAAGAGTTCGATTTTTGCATTCAGTAATACCATTTGATTTGGGTGAGTAAGGTGTCGTTGTTTGATGAATGATTCCATGCTCAGAATAATATTTTTCAAACGGTGTTACGTATTCACCACATGTATCACTACAAATACTTTTTAATCGTTTACCAAGTTGATTTTCAACTTCCGTCTCATAATGTTTAAAGGCATCTAATACTTCGTCTTATTTCGTAGTAGAAAGACATAACAATACTCTTTACAATTATCAATGAAAGTTATAAAGTATTTCCAACCACATTTAGTTTGAACAAATTTCAAGTCACATATATCACTATGTATTAACTTTAAAGGTGTATGTTCCTTTGAATTGAGTGAAAAGGTATTTTGACCAACTTTGTTTCAACATATACTTCACACTTATGATTATGATTAATATTAAGCATCAAAATTAAACTTTGATTCATAAGTTTGTGCGTAGATTTGTAATTGATGTATCCTAATCGACTTTGTCATAAACAAGACAGCTCAAGCATATAAGTAGAATACAAATTTTATTCATCATGCTTTGTTTTGGTACAATTATAAGAACATTCATTTTGAACACTCCATCACATAAATATCCTTTAACATACATCTCATTCATAATGAGTACAAATTTATAGAATACAAATACAAATTTAAAGCCATTTTTGCTAAGTAGAGACCCGTATACAAGATTCTTGCGAATGTCCGATACATGTAGGACAATCTTGAGGACAAATTTTTTATTAGATGTCATTTTTGAAGTAACTTTGCTTTGTCCTTCAACTTTAGAACTTTCAGAATTTTTCATGAAGAGTTGTTCTCTATTTAATTTTTTGTAATTTGAGAATATGGTCTTGTCTGCACAAATGTGATGGGTAGCACCAGTACCAATCCACCATTTCCTTGAATTTCCAACATTGTTACATTCAGAAACAACCGTTGAAGATTCATCTCTGTATCCCTTCAAAAAGGGTGTCTCTTTCAAGCACATTTGCTTGTACGTTCTTCTTAGGCTTTCGACATTCATTATAACGATATCCGACTTTTCCACAATTGTAACAGTTGCCTTTAAACTTCTTAACATTCTTGGAGTTGTCTCTTTTTGGTACAACACTGAAGATCTTACGTTTCTTATTGACAACATTCGAACCAGTTTCAACAAAAATTGCTCCAAGTTGAACAATAGATTTTCTTTCTGTGTTTCTATCGTCTTCCTCGATTATCAAACAGACTATCAATTCCTGCAAGTTCAACTTTTTGCGCTTGTGATTGATATATTTCTTTAAATCTCTCTACATAAGAATGAATTTCTCAATGATGGCTGCAACTTGAAAGGACCCACTCAATTCCATATTTTCAGCATGTGTGTTTTGAAGTAGAGTTTGAAATTCTTGTAGTTGACTTATCACGGTTTTGGAGTCCAAAAACTTGCCAACAATGAATTTCTTTGTTCCGGCATCCTCGGCATTGTACTTATTTTTCAATGAATCCCATAGATCATTGGCCGAGTCCATCAAACTATACACTACATAAAAGCGTATTGTCCAATCCATTGAGGATGTAATTTTTACAAAGGAAATCCGAGTGTCTTCGTGCATCCAACACAATAATTGACTCGAGATTATTTTCTCATTCTTGTACTGCAAGATCACTTTCTTTTAGGAACTTTGCCAAACTCAAAGTAGTAAGATAAAAAAAAAAAAAAAAAGCTTTTTTGTTGCCATCTTTTTAGATTTACACAATTACACCTATAAACTTTTCGATTTTTCCCCATGTGGGATGTGAGAGTTTGATATAGGTATGGCCAAAGGCAAAAACCACATAGTTCGTACCATTTATTATTTGACTCGAAATAGTCTCAACAGTATTCATTTTTGTTATAAACAGAAGTTCAACGTACAAAATAATGAAAGTAATGAATAGCATATAAAGACTTATTCAAAAGATGAAGAAATGATGTCTAACATCAATTACAAACAATCGAATTTGTCTTAAGATTGTTGGTAGATAGTATATTGAAATGGTCGTTTAGACAAAGAAATATTTAAGGCTTTGTCTGGTGCCGATTTTTGGAGGAAAAAAATTCATTTTTTGCCCGTTATAGCATGACATTTTTGACACACTCTTTCTTGACTGGGACCCACTGACCAGCTCCAATGGAAATATTTTTGCTTTTAATTGGTGAAAAAAACAGTACCAGACATGCTCTGAGTTTAATTCGTATGAGCGTAATTATATTCGACGTAAGTGAAAACACTTTTTTCTTAAGATAAAATTGCCCCACAACGGTGCCAACAGTTTACGACACTTTTCTCCCAAGATACAACATATACAACTTGCGGTAGAAGCACTTCAAATCACAAGTAACATCGAATTTTGAACGAAAATTTTCCCTCTACGAGAAAATATTTTTGGAATGACTTTTGGATAGTATTTTCTAAGAGTTTTTGATATAATGTCCAATGTAAAATGATATGTGATGTATAATGGACGTCCAAAGTGTCCTATTTATAGACTATAGTATAGAAGGGATTGTGAGTGAAATGTCATGCCTTAAACTCAACAACTTTCACGAAGGGGAGCATCACTTATTGTCGCTAGCTTGTTATTGGCTTATCGCTCGAGTGTCAATGACACCTATTCAACATAACCTCTTTCGAGCAATAGTCGAGTTGTGGAGTGGGCATTTATCCCAACCGGTTTTTTTTCTTTTCTATCCAACTTTGAACCGCAATTTCTCATTCATCTGAAATTGATTTTGAAATTCCAAATATACCACGATGATCTACTCGACAAATAGAACGAGTTAGTCGATTTATATTTATAATTTGACAATCAGATCAAGACCTAATATTTTACCGAAGTTGACACAAAATCATTTTTTAAGTTATATACTTAAATAAATTTTTCACTCCAAACCAAATTCCAACAAAATGAAAAATCATTTATTGGTTGGGAAAATAGAAGCAAGTGTTCGCTTTTTTATAGTTCAAGTTGGAGACTTGAGTCTGGATTTCAAAAGGTATCAATAATCAATAATCTTTAAAAGAGAAAGATATACAAGTGCGTGATATCGGACCAAGCCCAAGTTGTAGGTCATGGCTTGTGGGCTTGGCTGAAGACAATATTATCTTTTTAGATAAATAAATTATTATTTATTTTATTTTATTTTAATTAGATTTTTATTACTTTCCAGATTTGAATTATTAAAAAGTGACAGTTGCACTAACATGATTATGCCACGTGACGACGACTTTTAGGATATGTTCGTCATTTTTTCTGAAAGACACGTATATTCGGATATAATTTGCCTAGACGAAACATATTTGTTCACGCCACGCCAATGTTTCCCACTAATTGCGTATTTTTAGACACAACTTTTCAACTATTATGAACTGATCCCCATATTCGTGCCCGATTGATCCATTCCTTCATTCACTTTCATTTTGCCCTGCATCGTACAAGCCTCTTCTTCGTAAACAGAGTACAAAACATTATGCTTTCATCATTTCTTGTGGGTTGAATTGTTGTTACAACAAGGAAAGATCTTCATATCTTGGAGTTCATCAGTGAGCACCTATGTGGGGCGAAGTCATCTTATGAACAAAGAGTTGAACTCTTGACTCGATCTACCATTTTCTAACTTCTTCGTTTCTTACTTCTGCTTATTACTTCTCAAGTAAATATAATTAGTAATCCAACGGCAAATTATCTCATGTTTGTAAAAAAAAAAAATTAAAATTAGAATTAAAATTAAATACATAAATATCATAAAACAGTAATGTTGATTATAAGCAGAATTACCTTTGTCTTGGCCGATAAAAATGTAGCAGAAATCTCAATAAGCTAGCTAGCCCAACCAGTTGAAAGACAAGGAAAGAGGTGGAGTAATGAAGATGTTTGTTGATGATCATCTAATTATACCACAAATGCTGCATACAAAGTGCAGGATTTGATTAG
>CAIGRF010272278.1:40158-50574 GCA_903798235.1 Fraxinus ornus
AAAAAAAAAAAAGAACAAAAAAAAAAAAATGAAATTTTGGTTTGGTTTTAACTGAAAACAGCCAAAAAAACGACCTTTTTAACGTTTTCCCTTTTCTTTGTAAATTTTAAACTCATTTTTGAAAATTTGTTTCTGAAAATAGATAAGTAAACGTGTTTTCAGTGTTTTGGAAAACTGAAAATGACCTGAAAACAGCAAAGAGAACGAATCCTTATTTTTGTAAATATCGAGGCTAGTTCAATGCACCAACCACATGGAAGAATTACGATTTAAATTTTAAAGCAAATCATACCCACTCTTCTTTGTAGGGGAAAGTATTAACTGACATACATAGATTTTTCAGAAATTGTAGGACTTGTCCAAGAATTAAAAATGGACTTTCTATTACTAAACTTAGCTAGAGATGACAAAAAAATCCGTCCCGCCTCGAACCCATCCCGTTGTCATCTCTAAACTTAGAGATTTGATTCCATAATTATATTTGTTCTAAATGGTTCAACTTATAAAGGGAGCATTTGGTTCATTGTTTTCAAGCTTTTTTTAGTTTTACATATTGTAAATTGTCTCGCAACTTTATCTTCAACATTGATCCCGCAACTTTTATAAGCTTCCAAGTTGATCCCTGAACCCCAATAGTCTTCTGAAATTGGTCTTTTGCAAGTTTAAAAAATGTGCATGAATTGGAGAATGAATTGTATGTCTTCTGGCTCTGGGACTTTACCATCTTCATCTTCATCTTCATCTCCAACCTAAACCATCACATTACACGTCAAAGCTACAACGTAAAATATCACCACTTATCAATGCTCGCGGAGAGGGGAATGATGCACTTACATAGGGCATGTTTGGATTCATTGCACTATTCACTTACCATCAATTCAATTTTTTACTTGATAGCTCCTATTTCTCAATTCAATTTTTTTTTTCATTTTAAAATATGTATATAAAATTGCTTGATTTTCCTTTTTACTCAAACCGAACTCAATCTTGTCCTTAATTTTTTGCAATGCACGTACCACATATTTTTTTTAAAAAATATTTAGAAAGTAAAAAATGTTTGAGAGGCTTTTTTGGAGAAACAATTAGTGAAACACAACTATCATTTAAAACTTATTCGGAACTATTAGGGCAGGATCCACCTTTTGGGGAATATGAGTCGAAGCAATAACAAGAATATTTCTAGTGGAACATCTTTCAGAGAGATGGTTCACTTCACTAATAGTATCATGATCATTAAATTTTTAAATGTATTCAACATCACTTGAATAATCTCTTGGTCGGTAGGCATTTCATTATCTTTAATTTTTCTTAGGATAATTCAAGATGCGTTTGACACTTCACATTTTTATAACTTTGATATTTATGTACTCTATCAATAAATTAATAACTCATCTAAAGTAATAAAATTTTTGCAATCTACATATTACTATTTTATAGAGATTTTACTATAAATGCATTTCCATGGGGACATAGTCGACTATTCTGCAAGAAGGACAACAATGTATTGAAGTCAACATTAAGTTTAGTTTTTGCACGTCCAATTAGTGGCGGATCCAAGGTTGGAGGTAAGTTAGAGCATCGACGAATAACGACTGTAATAATAACGTCATTTATTAATATTTAATTAAATAATATTAAAAATTCTTCAATCTATATGTAAACANTGTTTTCAAATTGGCAATATCAGGTGGCAACCTACTTCGAAAAGCCACGTTTCTCTAATATATATGTTAATGGGAAGATTTCATAAGTAAGATTTTTAGTTTTAAAAATTTCAAATTTAAGAGATTATGTTTAAAATTTCAAATTTAAGAGATTATGTTTAAAATTTAAAATTTCAAAGTTTTTTAAATTTTATTTATAAATTAAATAAGTAAACATATATTTTATTAATTAAATATATTAAGGTCACAATTCCATATAATTTGGTCACAAATTCAATATCATTGGTCACATATTATTAATTGATTACAAATAACAATTTTTATGTCACAATTCAAAAAAATTATATGTCACAATTTATTCATCGATCAAAAAAAAAAAAAAATTTACACGTCATAATTTATTCATCGATCACAAATCTATCAAATTAATAAGTCACATATTATTCATTGGTCACAAATCACAAATTTTATATCTCACAATTCAAAAAAATTTATATGTTACAATTTGTTCATCGATCACAAATAAAAAATTTATACGTCACAATTTATTTGTCGACCACAAATTACAAGTATTATAAGTCCAACTTATTAGATAGTCGGTCACATATTAACAAATTTTTAGGTCACACATCATTTTTTGATCACAAATTATTGAATTTTAAGGTCACATTTCAATAGTTAGTCACAATGAACCAAATAAGTGGTCACATATACCAAAACACATCACCCCCGATCCTGATCCACCACCAATACCTAGTCACAAACTAATCAAAGAATTGGTCACATACACTATCCCAACGCCACTGCAACACCACCACCAACAAAGTCACCACCACTAGATCCAATACACTCCCAACAAAAATCATCACAACCACCCCTGTCATTGCCGCCACTAGCCACCACTATCACCGGTCACCACACCGCACTAGCAACACCACCTCACACCACTGTCGCCATTGCCAAAACAACAACACATACCACCACCGTCGCTGCCGCCACCATCACCATCGTCTACCGCCACCGCCACCGCCACCCCCACTGCCACGATCTCTACTTGCACCACCAACAAAAACCTCAACAACTCACGCCACAATGATCGTCGCCAAATCCACTAAGCTAATACCATCACGCTCATCGTTGCCAGATCTACCATCACCGCTACCTTCATAACCAACAAAAACTCCTAAAAACACCAAAATCACTCCAAATCACCACTACCACCATAAACAATGTCAACACCACCACACCCCCAAGTAGATTCACCATCATCGACAGAATCTCACCACCGCAGCACTTCATCATCGCCATGACGACGACGACGTGAAAATCACTGCAAGCATATTTGATCAGAGCCGGAGTTGACATCGCCACTGTTGAAAACCACCAGTCGCTCTCAAATCTTTTCACGTGGGATGACGCCATTACAGTCGCCACCTGTGTCCCCGTGGTGTCATGTTGCAGTCCGGCCGACGCTCGTGTCTCCGGCAGTTAAAGAATAAAAGAGAGAGTGATGGGAAAATAATTAGGGTTTGGCTAGATGGGGGTGGGTGGGTATATAGATTAATTTAGTTTTAAGATATTATTATTAATATTCAAATATTTAATTATAAAATAAAGTTTATATCTAAAATTTGAAATCTTGACTTGAAAATTCTGGTCCCATTTAAGTTTTATAAAAAAAAAAAAAATGCATGATTAAAAAAGAGGCCCAAAAGAAAAAACCACAATTAAAAAAAAAAAAAAAAGAGAAAGAAAAGTAAAGAAAAGAAAAAGGCCCAAGTCACAACTATCATCTACCCCCGTCGTCCCTGCATCTGCGCTTCAAGTTTCCTATCAGCTCTCGACAGCGAGTCAGGGACGGTTAATTTCGGCGGAGCCAACATGGGCGGCCGAGTCCCCTTGTTTGGTGCTAGCTCCGTCACTGTCCTATTATAATGAATTTTCGTGGGCAACTCTTCTTACTATTGATCATTTTTCTGTATCTTGAACTATTTTATTAGACAACTAATAAGTAAATAGGTTATTGAAATATTGTTTCTGTGACAAATATCTCCTTTTCTACTTGGGCTAAACCCTCTTCAGTTCTTCCAACTTCCAGGCTACAGCCGCAGCGTTCTGGACTGAGGTAACTTGTTTGTTTTTTGCTGCAATTTCAATAAGTAATTACAACGTGTCTTTAGGTTTTTTTTTTTTTGGGTTTATTCTATTTTGCTACAGTTAATGTTCCTGTACAATTAACAATGTGCATTTTTTTACTTAAGGATTTAATTCTTTTTTTTTTCTTCTGATTATTTGCATAGGTTTACTTAGAGATTAATAAGTGGAACAACATGGGGATTATAAAAGACGGTTCAATATCCGGTAATTTGCCAAGTAGCAGCGATGCCTTTGCAGTTAATTATCCAGGTTACCCTTCTTCCATTGAACGTGCAGTTGAGACTCTCGGTGGCACCGAAGGCATTGTGAAGGTATACACGTGGGAGTGCCGCCACTCTGTATCATATGTGAACACGTAAATTTATTTATGCGCACATGTGTAGTGTATAGTGTATTCTGTCACATGTAGTGTATACACATATTTCTTTGAATGAGTTATGGAGGCTATTTGAACTAATGCAGCTTGTTTGATATATAACTTTAATATATGGAATACTTTTTTGCGCCCAGGGAGTTAAATTTGTTTAATTATTTTCTAGTGGTGGAGAGTTTTGAAAGATTAGAACTACCAGTGAGATAAAATTGATTAGGCTCAAGTGTCAGGCACGCGGTTAAGATTATTAATAAGATCAAAATTATGTAGTCTGCTCATTGGTGAATGTTCTGCATTTGGGTGAGCTGGTATTTTGAGGGTGTTTTGGATATGCGGAATCTTCCTATTACCAATTGGGGTTGCCCTGAGGGTGTGAATACTTTGTATCTTCAAGAGTTGGAACCTGTTACTTTTGGATATCTGGGGTGCAGCTTGACATGTTGGAAGGGGGATTATACATCGAAGGGAGATAAGTTGATACTGATGAAGTAGCAACCTGTTCATATTACACCTCTTCATTTGGAATCCTAGCTTATCTCCAAGAGATGCAGATGCTGCGGAGGTACTTCTCTGGGATGTAAAGGAGTGCGAGAAAAAAATTATTATATGATCAAGTGGGATGTTGTAACCTCTCTAATTAGAGATAGAAGTTTAGGAGGCGAGTGGCATAAGTGCACTCAGCAGAGATTTTCTTGAAACGTGTGCATATGGAGGTTTGGAAGAGCATTATAAATGATTTGTCAGAATTTTTTAGGGCTTATTTGCTTTATGATGGGTAAAGGGGATACAATTAGATTCTTAATGATAAAGTAACAGCACTCTCCTAAAAGAACATTTTCTGGACAACTTCTAGAATTTCATAAATATGCTAGTGATAGAACTAGCAAATTTCTGCAATAATATGGTTTCTTAATACATGTTGTTTAGGAGTGCTTTGCTGGATTAAAAAGTTAGATCGACCCAAGCCTTTTGCCCTTAATCGTATGAGGAAAGTATATATGGGGACCTAAGCCAAATGCAATTTTTTTTTTAATAGACTTTGACATGGAACTCCAGTCTTATGATTCAAAATGTTGCTGAAATTTCAATTGTTGGTATGAGGCCGAATCGGGCCACCACTTGGGATGGGAATGGCTCAGCCCACATGCATCATTTGATGAAAGTACTCAAGGGTAGCTTTTGACTTACAGGGCACATAGGCTTAGCTCATCAAACAAGTTCGATGAAGGTAAGTTTAGTCGAAGAGATCGAATCGAAGTCACAAATTCAACCATTCGAATGGTCAATCAGCCCTTTCCGGAGGGTGCTTTCTCAAAGAATAGTTTTTGTGGATATGGAATTTTAAAAAAATTGTTGATTTTCCGTGTATTTTATTTGGTTGAGGAAACATAAAGATTTTTTTTTTTTTTTCATTGCTCACCTCTGTGTGATGTTGGTGATTACTTGTGGTGGAGGGGGAACCTTCAAAGAAATTGAGTGTCCTATTTTTTTTTTTTTTTGATATTTGAAAAATATGTAAATAATAATGGGTAGTGGTTATAAATATGTAAATAAAATTAATTTTTTATGTTTAAATGTATAAATTTTTTTTTTTTTTTTTTATAACCGTGGATGTCCGGGCCAGTTTGCGCGCACCTCGACTAATTCTACGGGGCCCTGAAGTTTACAACCGTTTCTCACCTCAGTGGCCCTGAGGTTTTGAGTGTCCTATTTCAAGGAGTAAATTATTCTTTCCACAATTAGTAGTCTAAAGTTATGAAATTTTCTACTTTGTTTTTTTTTTCTTTTTTCTTTTCATTTTATGCTATAGATTTTAAGTAAATAACACAAAGAAAAGAAACAAGTATTTTTGAAATTATTCTTCCTACAATTTCTCTTCCAAATTCTTATTTCTTCTTCATCAACTTCTCTCTTTCACGATTTGGTTAATTTATTTTCCTCCTTCTAGGAAGGACAAGCAGACCTCATATGTAGATAGTGATTGTTCCATAAACTCTTACCGTGCAACTGACACTCTTGGGCATACATTTATAGTTCTCCAATGTGTTGCTACCATGAGATGTTCTCTATATTATTCCATTTTTTGTTCTAGTCCACCTTTCTTCCCTTGCATTTTTAGTAACATACGTGGACATCTTCAATTTTCTTCCTGCCACATTAATCTATATTCCTGTGTTTCCAGGTTCGAACACAGCAGTCAAACAAAATGGAGCTAAATTTTCGTCCTGGAGATCCATATTCACACCCAGCCTTTGGCGAACTTCGGCCCTGTAATAATTTTTTGTTGAAGATTTCTAAAAAGAAATTTAGAAATGCCCAAACAACTGGGTACAACAAGGGAGTATCTGAACATTCAGCAGATCGAATTAATTTTAAGCAGAATATTTCCAACAATAACTTATCAGAAGCTCTACAGCAAATCAATCAACCTGAATGTGAATCCAATGCTGCTTCTGCAGAACTTGAAGTCCAGCTACCTAGACAAGTACAACCGGAGCTTTATGCTGATATTGTTGCTCGAGTTTCAGAGGCATATAATTTTAATGGTCAGATGGGTATTATATTATTTGGAGGTTTTCTACTACCTTGCCCATTATTCCTGTAGCCCAGTTGTATTTTGTACCCACATGTGTTTTGTTTACTAAAGGAATGGTGGATTACCAGCATGTTCTTGCTGTTCATGCTGATGTTGCCCGAAGAAGGAAAAGAAAGTGGGCTGAAGTGGAACCGCAGTTTGGTTAGTCTTCTTTCATTATTGTGAGCTATTGCACAGGATGGAAATTGCTCTTGGTTTATCTAACTTCCCTTTCTTGTTTATTCTACTTGAAGAGAATGGTGGACTCATGGATGTTGATCAAGAGGATTTGATGATATTAGTACCACCACTTTTTTCAATAAAGGACGTACCAGAGAAAGTAGCGTAAGATGCTTTAGCTTTACTTCCTCCAGTTAAAATATGACTTTCTTTATTGCGAAGTTTCATTCTTCCGACCGACAAAAGATTAAGAGTTGCACACTGGCAATCAGAGAAGCCTTAAATTTATTTAAGGTAGCTTTGAAGTTTAAGTCACGTTGAATGGAGAATATCAAAATATTTGAGTCAAGTTCTTACTATAGTTGGCAAAAAGAAACTACTGTTAGTTTTAACTTTTCAAACCGTTAAAAGAAATATGGTATCTATAACACACGGTCAATAGCTCTTCAAAAGCTGGATATTTGATTGCAAATTAGGAGGCGGGAGGCCTAATTATATGCAAGAAACATAATGAAACTAATGATGTTTTCTACATTGTCATAGTACAAGAGAATAACGGAGAAGGTTTTATGAAACTTTATCAGAAAGATTTAATGCTCCTGATTGTTTGGGGCAGATGTATGGATGGTGTATTTGGAATCAGAGAAATGTTAAATTTGTGTAGAAGACCATTGTATACCTTCTGCAGTTATGGTAGGATAGAGTTTTCTTTTGGGATATCTTCACTGAAAGCCTACAGGAGTTTGCTTTGGGATGTCTAAATTTCCAGCATGATTGAAGCAATGAGTTTTGACAATCCTGTTGAACAATTAACAAAATTAAGCGTTGTAATGAATTTGGGATCTGCTAAGTGAATCCTTTTTCCCCACTTTTTCAGTACATATCTAGAATTAGCAATGTACTACTTACTAAAAGATCTAGCAATGTAGCAATGGAAACTTACTAAAAGATATGATCTTTTGGGGGGTAGTTTCCTTTTGTTTATGGCCATTGCTTTCTGGACTATGAATAATTCCTCGTCCAGTCTTCATGAGTTTCATATTCAGGTTGTTCAAATTTCATTAAAGAGAATGTTATGCTGCATCGGAATGAATAAGATAAAAAAAAGTTAATGCTAAAATTCTCTTTGATGATTCCTGAATAAAGTATAGAAGGGCTCAGTAGTTCTTGTAGAATGAATCTTAACCTGATCATATATATGGCTTCAATGGTTAGATGCTTATTGATTCTTCTCTAATCTGATTTGGAAATTTCTTTTACAACAAATTATAAGGCTTCAGATATTGATTTTTAAGGTTGTTGTATTGTTCCTTAAAGACTTCAGTCACTGTTATGGTTCAAGCATTGGTTGACGTGCTGATTGCTTGAATACACACGTGATGTTAAAAGATTAACTGCTTTTAGCTCTGATCTTAGTGATTTTGAAGTTGCAGGTTAAAACCATCAGTAGATCTGAGCTCGAAAAAGAAACAAGAGGGAGTTGTCCAACATCGTTGGGAGGTATGTTGATTGTTAGCAAAAAAGCAGTGTTGCATTCTTTTAGTTTAATATGTGTTTTTTTTTTCCCAATATTGAACTCGTATGCCTTTAGTTCCGTTTTTTCAAGTTTTCTCGCATTAAATGATGTTAATGCATATAGCTAGTTTCTTCTGTATTTTTTGAAAGGATATTTAACATAATTTAATTGAATTAACACATCACTCAAAGTATCTCAAACTCAATTCTAGTGCGACTATATTTAAATTTGAAAGTATTGATTCACGTATGCTAGAACATGTGCATGTTGGTAATTCTAATGTGTTCATTTTGGACTGCCTCAGTTCGTTTTGTAAAGTGAACTAACAATTTTTTTAGCTGGTCTGTTGACGATTTCTTGTAGTCGTAAGTTTCCTCTTTAAGTTGAAAAAATAAATACTCACTCTGCATGCCTTTGAATGGCTACCTATTGCAATATTCTCAGGCTTATATTTCCTAGCGTGTGATGGTCTACCACTCGCAAAACATTCAATTCTTATGTAGATTTCATGCTGCCTGTTTTATCTTATGATAAATTTTGATTGCTTAGTGTATGGATTAGGTCTATTTAATTTCTAAGATATTTGTCCACTTCATTGCTTTAGAATTGATTTATCTGCTATTTTTTTATCTTATAAGCAATGTCCAGTGCATGTGTGAAAACTGTGAAATTTCTAAATTCTAAAGATCATTGTCCTGTTCACCGTTTAATAATTGACTCTTCTTCAATTTATTTGATACAGATGGAGATAGAGCCAAGTCTTGCCATTGACTTCAACATCAAAGATATCCTAGTTCTTTAGTATTATGTTTCTTGTTGTGGTTTTTGTCTAGGCTCATAAATATTTTGTTCGATGCACATGCTTGCCTTTGGTACTCCAGAATAGCAAATTTTGATTGAACCCATATTTGCTCAATGGACACAGGAAAACTTCATATGGGTTCGATGAATTCATACTACTTAGCTTGAGTTTGCCTCTGACCATCATATGAATATTCCAAGTCAAAATAGGTAGATTTATTTTGAAAAAGTCTACTTATTTGACTTTACCCCCCTTTCTTCCTTTTTAGCCAAATTGAAGTGGTTTGCCTATTTTACTATTGCTAGATTTCAATGTCATAAAACTGGATGAATCCCTCCTTTTTCTGATCCAGTTCCTCCACACCGTGAACCCTAGTTAGATTTAGGCGTGCTACACTTTATAGTTATTGGGAGAATCCAAGTACTCTCTTTCGGATTCAATAATTGTATCTCTAGTGCTTTTTTTCCTCAAGATGTTTCTTGTTCTAGCAATCTCTAAATTCCATGCTTGAACTTGGGTTGGCCATGGTCGCTTTAAAAGATTTCTTACTTGACAAAAATATATTATGGTAGAACAATGTCATTCAACTTGGAAATAGAATACTAATTATATTCGCATCAACAACAACAATAACAGAGTTAACTTTAATAAAAATGGGGTTGATTACATGGATTCTTTTTCGCCACTCTGTGCAGTTCATTTTTATGTTACATCTACCCAAAAATACAATGAAATCAAATCTTTGCAACCACATTAGGCCATGTTAATTTTGTAATTTGGATACACTTATTTTTGGAAAACAGGAAATGATTTGTTAACCATTTGTTCTTATAGATTTCAGTCTTCATGCAGTTCATCATTATTGACCTGCTAAATCTCTCTTCGATTGATATTCAGTTTCATCATATTATTCTCACCCGCCTTAAAAAAAACTCTTTCTTGATTTTTTATTTTAATGATTGAATGGTGAAAAGATTTCACTGCATCGCTAAAAATTACTTTAAATTTCCATAGAGAATATTATATCTATAGATTCACCTATAATATATTCATTGTTGTATGCATTATGGAATTTGGTAGATATCTTTAATTTCGGTTCATATACTGAGTATGTAGAATCGCCATAAAGAATATATATATATATATATA
>CAIGRF010272444.1:17448-30430 GCA_903798235.1 Fraxinus ornus
CATTATTGTTGACTTTTATTAAACGAGTAGGACCCAATAACGGCTATATTTTTAATTTTAATTGAATTTTAAACCATATTGAACTCGCCCTTACTAACTAAATACATAAAAAAAGTAAAAGCAAAAAATAAATGGGGCGGGGGACCTGCCCCACCCCACCCCAATCTCGCCCGAACCCGTCCAGTCCCACTATAACTGGGTATGGGGATGAGGATGGGGCAAAAAAACAAAAATATCCGACGAAAAGGGAGTGAGAATGACCAACATGTTTCATACCCGTCACGTTGTCATCCTTACTTTTTTTCATAAGCAGTGACAATCGCCCTCATGAGTAAAATTTACAATCGAAGAAAATTTTAATACGAATTTGGGGGAGGCATCTTCTATTTGGAAGGTACTGAAATTCTAGTGGTGGCTCAAGGGGTTGGGGAGTGATGGGGTGAGGGTAGGGGTGTGACCCCAAATTTTTTTGAAGGGGTAACTTTTGGTTTTAATAATGAATGAAGAGAAATGATTGGTGGATTGGGGATGACCCTACTCATGATTGGGAAACTTCAGTGTTAACCACTGATTCAACTGGAATCACAAAAGTGATTGTGACCCACTTTTTTTCCTGATGGTGGGAAGTAAAAACACGGTTCAAAAATTATTTAGCCTATGTTTAGTCCTATTTTTTTTAAAATCATTTTCGATCCAACATTTTTTTATAAAATAATATTATACGTAAATTAAAAAATATATATATTTCATTTTTTAACCACACAATCTTCAACATGATACTATTCAAAAATACATTTTGACCAAAAAAGGGGACTCAAACAAGTGCTTAAAACAAAAGATTATTTGATACATGGGAATCGAAGCTTTTTTTTTTTCTTCATAATATAGTCACATTTTTATTTAAAACTCAAAAATTAAAAATTGGAAATGACTATTTCCTTTGATGAATGTGGAAAAAATATAGAAAACTTGCAAAAAATTGCAGTTCAGATAAAATATAAGCTTATGAGTTTATCAAAATGTATGGAGGTAAATTCTAGACTCTAGTCCAGCTCTTTGCAACATTATTATTTTTTCTTTTTTCTTTTTTCTTTTTTCAGAGAATAGCCACCTCAAGATTCTTTACACAGATTGGGCAGATTATAAAGAACGACTCCAATTGAAAGAACGAATGAATACTAACTCTCATCTTTTATCCTATTTAATCATATGGAGCATTTAGTATTAATCATTCCTAAGAAAGTGTCAATTCCTTGTTCGGTCAACAAAATTTTTGGATTATTAAACTTTAATTTGTCTTAATAAGGTCATTAAAATTTAATTTAGTTACAAATTTCTCCACTACGTCATCCGCCCTCTTCCAAATTGGTGAAAATTGCTTAATAGACCGCCACGCCACGATAAATCTTCAACATAATCTCTGCAAGACATACCAACTTAAACGCTAAACCCGCATCATAAAGTGCAAATATGAAAAAATATAGATGTTTAACATTTTAATATAAAGGTATTGTTAGAATCCTATTTAATAAATTTTGGGATGTACTACAAATACATAAAGAGTGTCATAATGTTGTCCATAATGGATACATGGTGCCCCCTATTGGAGGGGACGCTGGTAATAACCCATAAATTTTATAGGATGCCATCTAGCGAATATTAATTACAATATGCAACTAAGCAAATTTCATCAATTTGAAAGATAATAGATGACATAATGTGATAGAGTAATTAAACATAATACTAGCAAGAAATTTTTCTTATTTTTTAATCACGCACCCTAAAAAAAATCAATATTCTAAAACACATTTTTCCCCAAAAATGGGGCTCAAACAAGGGATATAAGAAATGGATGCATGACAGTGTTTCAACAAAAATAATTATATTAAGAACATTTTGAAAAATTGTTCCAAAATTTGGGGAAGTGCAAGAAGATACAAGTATATTGTTACACTATGGAAAAGTTCACGTGTAAACTAATGTTACAAAGATTTTCTTTTGACTTCTACAAGGTATATCCACTTTTCCATTTACCATTTTTTATCTTAATTTTAAGGTTCTTGGCAGTTGACACGGCTGTGAAGTTCCAGCATTTCTTGGTGGCTTGGATCAACTGAGAGAGCAGCTCGACAGTCTCGCAGGGCACCCATAACATCACCAACGTGCTCGTGAAATGCAGCACGTAGGTGAAGAAGGTGAAGATCTGCTTTAAATGAAATAGCTCTCGATAGTTCTGCAATTGCATCCTTCGCCTTATTGTTGTCCATCAACACTGCATAAAAGTAAACAATTTCAAATCCACATGGCAACATCCAACAAAAGAAAACACAGACCAAGTTAATGCAAAACTGCAAACCAACTATTTTAATACCCCCCCCCCCCCCCCCCCCCCCCCCCCCCCCCCCCCCCCCCCCCCCCCCCCCCCTCAAAAAGAGAGAATCCAAACCACAAACCAAAATAAATAGATAAATAAAGGAGCTGTGCCATGGAGAACAGGGAAATAAGAACAGAAGGGAATATGATAGAAAGAAAGATGCGGAGAAAAAAAGAGAGAGAGAGAGAGAGATCATGCCCATAAATTTAGTTCATTTGGCTAACAAGAAGAAAGGGAAAAAACGATGACATAAAACCTATCTTTTTAAACCATAAATATTTTAGCAGAAATGGCATCACCTAAATATTGAAAGGCAAGATTGGTGTTAAACAATTTTATGCAAAATTTCCCCACCCTTTCATTTCTTTCCCATGGTTTCTATTATTTCTGCCCTCAAAAACTATCAAAACACATTACTACAAGAGCTCATTCTTTCCCCTCCATTACCCTAGATTCAAAAGCATTGAAAAATACCACACTAAGCTTTATAAGTTGTTCCTGTTGAATATAGACTACTTATAAGTAAGAGTTAAAATATAAAAAATGACCGAAAAGAATTTTATANGTTTGAACATGGTGGCAAAGGGAACTAAGAAGAAATCTGACCTGCTGCTCGATATCTGTAAGGGTAAACCCGTAGAGGATCTAGGCTAGTGACCATCTCTAGATCTGCTTTCATGAGTTCGCGTTCACAGTACTCAGACCTCTTCTCATAAGCAAATGCACAATATGGTGCTTTCTCAATCAGTTTTGTCATCTCAGCATATGCAGCATTTTTATCATTTCTCAGGAAATGAACACGAGCAAGGCCCTGATGGGCCCGAGTATGATGAATTTTAAGGGCATTGATGTAGCAATCAGCTGCAGCATCTAGCTTACCACAATCAACATAGACACTTCCAAGATTATTTAGGGCCTAGCCATATATAGCAACACTATTACAAAAGATCCAAACACTGCTTTCTGCATTAATATTACATCGGTTGACAAAAATGTAGATAGAGATGACATTGAGTGCAAAAAATATTGAAGTGAATGTAGATTGAACATAATATCAATCATTACGAATGCCAATCCCACTCAGTCAGGCATAACTGAACTCACATTGCATGGACGATATCTAAGACCTAGTTTGACAATTAAATAATTTGTTTCTCTTGCAAAAAGAAACCAATATCATCTTCTGCCAGCTACGAGCATAATTAAAGTTCAGTGCAGTACAAAAAAGCAAAACTCTTGGCAGCATATCCAAATAGACTAAAATTCATACAGCTATGGTACATAACCAACTTATGATAATTGTGTCTTTTAATTGACTGTATTAATTCTTTATCGCATTAATCACTATTCTAAGGCTAACTCAATCAAGACATTGAGTTGAACTTTAATTCAGAGCAGGTTAACGGAGTTCCTACATGCAGCCACCATCATAACTATTATCTGAAAATCTCTCAAATGTACTGTAGAAGTTCCTATATGCTTTTCCTAGGTATGAGTCTCTACAACAGATACCATTTGGGCAACGTTATAAATATGAAGAATAGTATATCACTATACTGTGGTGAGTGAGACCTAGCTATGTCAACGAGCCGAGCAAACCCGGCCAAAAAAATGAGGCTGGGCCCGAGCCTTAGCGGGCCGAGCCAAGCCGGCTCGGGTTTTTTTAAATATAAAGGTGCAAAGGCAGCGCCTGTAGCTGCAAGCTGCCTTGCGCTTTAAAAAAATATACTTTTAATTTTTTTTTTTAAGGGTAGGCTCGCCCGGGCCAAGGGCCGGCCCGAGCCTCAACTCGGTATAACTGAGCCAGAGACCAGGCCCGTCTCGAGCTTTTTCTGTGCCTAGCCGTTGAGCTTTTGTCATCCCTAATGAGACCAATTCAGCACAGAATACACTAATAGCATCTTATATTTAATATTCTGAATAACATATTAAAGTTCGTTATCTCATCTCATAATTATAAACCCTGTAGCCTAAAGACTTCAACTAGGATGGTGTGTCCGTGTCCGACACGTGTCGAACACTCTGTCATTTCATTTTTTTTTCTTTATCAGAAATATTATATATTTTTAACTCAAAATTATAATTAAATAACAGATATACACTCATATTTAAAAAAGCTCGACAAGAAAAATTAATAATAAATATAAAACTAAATTTATACTATATAAATAAAGAATTTAATCAACGTGTCAAGGACGTGTCGTGTTAGTAATTTTTTGAAAAATCGCGTGTCTGCATATCGGACATGTATCCGTGTGTCGATGCTTCATGAATTATAAAGCACAAGAAAATCATACCTGACCTTTACGAAGCCTATCTGATGGGCACTTCAAGGCTTCTTCAAGAAGTGACATGATAGTGGAAGAACAAGAAGGATCATGAGCAGAATCAGCTAATACATAGGCTTTTAGAAAAAAAGCCTCAAAGGATCTCTGGAGACTAATAGACTCCTGAGCCTTCTGTAACCCTTCTTCACAGTGACCAGTATCATATAAGATCCATCCCTCATAAACTAACCGTTCATGTTCACCTGATGCATAACGGCAAGCCAGCTGTAAACTTCGCATAGCAGCTTCAGAACAATTTAATCTGTTTAAAATAAATAATATTACAATTCAGTCACGTGTATATATATAAACATACTAGTGAGCTTTCAGAGCCCTTTTCATGGAGATTTAGAGATGGCGAAATTCCCCGCCCCGAAACTTTTTTATCTTATTTTTATTTTATGTTTTTCAATTTAAATCATATTTTAAAAAATAAAAATAATTATAAAAAAAAGATAATAATTGAACGGGACGTGAATGGGGATATTAATCCCCGCCTCCCGAAAATCCCCATTCAGGGTGGGGATGGGATGGCTACCCAGCCCTGACATGCGTCGTTGGCCTCCCTATGGAGATTACATTCCTGGTGAAGGCAATTTACCTTCTAAACATGGAAGATCACATGTCAAATTTATCCACTTATGGTAGGCATCAAAAGTAAGTACATTATAATTTATTTTCCAGTGATTATTATTATTTCTTAGGAAATTTTCCAATTAGGTATATTGGTAACTTCCATTAAATTTATGTATTTATAGATTTAGTCTTGTTGAAAAAATTTAGAGTTGATTTTTGTGAAATTCCTCTCAAATTCTCAAGTTCATGTCTCTCTTTTCTTTTCTTTTCTTCTATGTTTCGCTTTATTGTTCTACATCGCCTTTATGTATATTTTGCTGAAAAATTTATTGTGCACTATGGTTATGTTTATCCAATCTGCACTCTTGCGCTTATGTTGTCCAAGATATATTGATTTGCCCCTTCTAAAACCCCATTGATATAAAGTAGGTCACTAACACCCTGCAATTTAAAATTGATCTTTATTCCCCCTCCCTCGCCTCGCATACGGGCATGCAGAAAAATGTTTTGTTATCACAATGCACAAATGACGACCTAGCAAAACTTAAGAATACTAACACCCACCCCCATCTCTAACTCGTACACCTGCCTTTACCTTAACTCCTTGTTAAAGTAAGTGCAATCAATTAAAATTAATGATCGAGTTGAACAGACAGATGCAGAGGCTAACAGCACGGTTTTCTCGTAATGATTACCAGAAGGGATTGAGCTATTATAACCACATAAGGTGATTAGCAGATTTTAGAAACTGATGGTGAACAGGGAAAATGCAATTAGTACAAGAAAAGAACACATGATACAAATTTCTAATGGAGACGTAATGCGTGTTAGATTCAAAGAAGAATATAACAAATTATTACCTGAGCAGAAGTAAAGACTGTCTGAAGTATAGCACCCCCTTGGTTGCATCAGACTCGAGCATCTGATATATTACAGACAACGACCCAATATCGTCAACTGAAGACCATCTTTCATATAGCTGCAGCCAACAATCGGCTGTTGTCCAATTCTCAGCATGCTCGCGCACAAGAGTACGAAGTTTAGATGCTGCAACTCGTCCATCAAACATCCGGTAATCTGGATAAAGTGTAAGAATTGCCTGAACATCACATGTCGCTGATTGATAGTCTTCGAGTGCGAGATAGAAACAAAAACGTAGTTCCAAGCACTCCAGTGCTAGTTTAAATCTAAGAACACGGTTAATTTCTGCAAGGGCTCCTTGAAAATCATTTTTCCTCATCAAGGACGCAGCTCGGAACATGTAGGGATATGTCAAAGTTGGATCCAGGTGAGTTGCTTTCTCAAGGTCGCTGCACTTCTTATCACCCTCGCAGTATAATGACCTCTCTTGATACATCCATCCAATTGGCGAATAAGAGGAAATGGTAGAGCTCAGTCTTTCATAAGACCAATTTTTATGACCCTTGATGTTACTTAATCTTGCCAAGCCAACGAGAGAATAAACATGGCCCTCATTGAAAGCGGCCTCAAACAGATTTTCTGCTTCATTATATTCTTTTCTGAGGAATCTAACACAGGCCAACTGATGATATACCATCATTTTTTGGCGACTGGTTTCAGCACAATCCACTAACTGCTTAGAGAGAAGGACGGCTTTGTCTGAACGCGGATCAGTATTTATTGCAACTTCACTTAGTAAAGAGTAGAAGGAAAATAAGGCTGGACCAATCATTAAAGACCTATGTTGCCTACTGGCATTGCTCAACAGTTCAAATACCTGACTGTCATTCAGAGAGTCGGGCAGTTCATGTAGAAAAACTTGCAAACATGATGCAGCGAGAACAGGGGAATTTTCCTCAATAGCGCATTCCATAAGCTCCACTGCATCTTGTCTGGAGGAAACCAAAGATGCAAGTTTCCTATCACAAGCATCCTTAAGGCTTTCACAGCAAAATTTGTTGGCAAACACCAATATTTCTAACAAAAGAGAGGAGGGCGCTTCATTTAAACTTCCCGTTATGCTGAAATCACTGATCAACCTCATTCCTGAAGGAGAGAGATTATTTTCAGACAGATCGATGTCTTCAAAAGACGATTCCGCAAAACACCCATAAAGCATTGCATGAAATGGAATTGAAAGGCCAGCAAATTTTTGCCTGTCGCATACTATTTTTTCAAGTCCAATTTGGAAAGAAACAATCCTTGAAATATGATTGTCACTCAACATATCAATTCCACGAAAGCCTGGACTTTCATTGGCATGCAATTCAGAGGCAACATCTATAATCCCAAACTCCGTTACACATCTACCGCAAGATGACAACAATTCAGAGATTATTTCTGCACCTTGCCTCTCATATTTCAACCATGCCCCAAAGATAAGTTTCTCATAAACATTGGCTGCTTTCAGCCAAGCTGCACGAAGGCTCCTTCGCATCAATTTGTCTTCTCCAAGGCCCCTGAAGACCTGATACTGCAACAAGTAAAGATTCGACCTCTCTTCCGGAGAACATGACTCAAGTTCTTCATGAATTTGAGCTAAAATCTCCACATAATCAACAGGTTTAAAGAATGGAACTATTGGAGGTTCACGGAATTTGATAAGAGATTCTCTACAAACATCCAAAGAAAAACCGTTCACCGACTGAAAACATGAAACTGAAAGAATGTTCTTGATAACCAAATTAAAACTTTTAATGAGGTCACTTACATTGAAGATGGACACTTCGATGCAAATTTGGAAAAAGTGCCTCTTTCAGCTTGGAGCCATGACTCTGGATTAACAGCTTTTAGCTTTGTTGCTTTACAGGATTCAGAAGGGGAAAAAGTTCTCATGGTACATAGCACATAAAAAATACTGTCAAATCTCCACAATATTAAGATAGATTTTTTCCTCCAAAAATAAAAAGTTTAACAACAAAAATTAATTGGGGGGAAAGCCAACAATTCGTCCATTTCATGACCACTATCCTTAGCTTAAGCACTCTCCTAAAACACAAAGCTGAGAAGTTCTCAGCACATGTAGATATATATATTTACACAATCATAAATACACTAAAATTTACGGAAAAAATGTGTTTCTTTGTAGCTCGCAAATTGATAAGCAGATATTTGGAATCTCTAGGCAATGTCCAGTAGATAAAAAAAAGAACATGAGCAATTTAAATAAAAGACGAGAAAATTGCGGAAAATGACAAAACCCCACCAAAGATTACGTAAGATCTCCACCAGAAATACAACCAAAACCAATATTAAGCTCGAAGAATCCCCTCATTGTAATTAACAATAAACAGACCCACTAAAATGTAGTTTTCAATATGGGTCCGTCTGAGCTCCATTTTTCACGTACAATGCATTTTGTAACCGTTGATGGAAAATATGTAATTAAAAATGAAGGAAAAGTTTATGAATTGAGTATAATATTATTTTATTGAAAAAAAAGGGTAAAAACCTAAACCAAAACCGATTTCAAAACCAAATCCACAGGTCCTTGGACTTGAATGCACAAACCCAGATGGAAAAAATATTGAGAAACGAGCCTGCATGGACAGAGGAGCGTGTGTGAAAAGAGATGGGATAGAATCCGAAGTATCCACTTTCTTTCGTTTGTTGCGTAAAAACTGAAAACTCTTCCCCTTTTTCCTCTTATCTTTTTCCTTTTTTTGTTTCTTTTTGAAATTTTCTCTCTCTCCTTTGGAGACTAGGTGGACTGCAGCTCACCGTTAGTTGGGAGTAGGAAATTACAGTTGTGAAAGAATAAAAATTCTGAAGATTTGGTAGATTATTTGGAATTTGGAATTTTCATACACAAGTAACGTGGTTTTGGTAGAATCAGTGTAAACACATATCCTTTCAATATGCACTCCCAAATTGTAATTCATGTACATTGAATAATTTCTAGTAATAAAAATTAAAATAAAGTACATAATCCTTTCGACGGTAAATCCTTGACTCGAAATAAATTGAATGTCTTTTTTATTTATTTATTTTTTCGGAGAAAAAGAAAAGGAATCACTCATTGTAAGTCAATTAAACATAATTGATAAATGTAAAGATTTTGATTTGATCTTTCTAGTCTAGCAATAAAAGCACAAATTAAAGTCATGTAATATGTAGATTGTAGGCCATCATGTATCTATTGGTTATTGGATTGAAATATTTCACCAACTTTATCATGGACCAGAAAAACTTTACAAGATTTAAGATTTGAATCATTGAATTGGGTTGGGTACATCAAGGTACAAAAGATGCTTACCAAAAGCACATATGAGATAACAAAGTTTAGTTGAACCAATCATCTTGCATGATTGCCCGAGCGGTAAATTGTTCAAAAGTCCAAATCAATTCCATTTTTCAAAACTTATTTTTCTCAAATTCATTTTCAATACACACTCTTCATAAAATAATTTTATATTTAAATTTAAAACTTTCTTCTTATTTTTAAACATCTTCTTCAAAAAACTTAGGCCCTTTTCTCTTTACTGTTTTTGGGCCATTTTCTGTTTTCGATTTTTCAAAACTGTGAAAACAAGTTCTCTTTCCCGTTTTCAAAAACGAATTTTTGAAAACAAAAAATTGTTTTGCCTGATTTTCAAGCAAAACACGGCAGAATTCAGAAAACACGAGAAACGCCTCCTCTTTCTCATAAGAGAGCCACAAGAAGCGCGAGTCTGAAGAACCGCGACCACCGCCTTCTTCCTCGACAATCGACCATCGCCTGCCACTGAGATCACCGTACCCCACTACCATTCGAACCCCCTCACTTCCATCTTCAACATTTTGTCATCACCTGGCCACGGAGTTGCCGAAAACAACCTCAATCACCACCCAAAAATCGTGTTACCAGTCACGGTTTTCGCCATATTTTCACCGATGTCGGCCACCGTCTCGATCGCGGACCACCACCACTCCAGTAGACAATTGCGCTATTCAAGAGTTATATCGAGATCAAGTAAATAAGAAAAAAATGGAAGAGTTGCAATCTGCTCTGAATGCTCACATGGATCAAATGGCAGATTTAGTGGAAAAATTGACGGTTGAACTTCGCTCTGGACTCAACCCTGCTTATGAAAATTTATTGGGCTTTTTCCATGCCATTGATTGGAAGGTACTATGCATAAAAACTCACTTATTGATTCATATTTGCATCTATAATCTCGTGTGTATATACGGGAACGTTTGTGATCGTGAATATAATTTATTTCCTGTTATTTTCGTTTTTGGTTGGTCTTGATTAATTTGTTGTTTGTCAAAAGAATTGAATATATTGAGAACCCATTTGATAAGTGGACTGGAATATGTTCAAACTTAAGCAGATTCCTTACAAGAATGTATAGTGCATCATTGTGTACATAGTAGGTTAGTTTTGCCCCTTATTACTTTGTGAATTTTGAGTAAATTGTGTCATTTCTTGAAATAATTGAAGTTACGACCAACCAATCATTGGAAAATGTTACAGTTAGATCATATTTTGTTCATGAATCTGGGTTTTTTAGGTTCCGAGTTGTTATTTTATTTCTTTTTAAAATAAGGCTGACTGCTCGTTTTGAAGTTTTTTCTTTGAAATAAAAGTATCTTATAAGTGTTGAAAAAATAAAAGGGGTACCAAATGTTTTGGAACTACTTTGGATGAAAATTAGCACCCATAGGTTATCAGGTGAAACAAAGCACTTAAGCGATCATCAGCAATTACAGAAAGTAGTAGTATTACTTTTAAAGTTCTTAGATGCTCATTAAGTTTCTAAACTAAGCTCGAGGAGCTTGTGCATATAAAGAGGACATATTACCACAGATTGCTTAAAAGCTTTCTTTTAAGCATCTCTAAATGTAAATCCTAATTTGGCTTTTATGCGGTGTAATTGGATGTGTTAGTTCTGTGATCTATCATTTTGTGGGGTTTACTTACCACAAAATTGTGTATTTTGCTATTTGGAGAATACAAGCATATAAGGGTTCAGGCTGAGGCTATTGGATAATTAGGGTTTTTGTTTTCACTAAATGTGGGCTTAGGTTTGTTGGTTTATGACTGAAGTTTTCTATAGTTTTAGTTGACTTGAGTTTGAGTGTTCAATTCTTCAGAATTTTCAAGAATGACAAATGGGGCTTGATTCAAACAAAGTAGAAATGGAACCTCAAGAATCAAAAGCAACAGGGAACCCTTGAAGCCAAAGTCTCATTGTCATCTACCTGTGCATCCTTATCTTTACACGTCTTCTTCTGTCACTTGGTGAGAGATCACTCCCCGGACGTGTAAGTTCTTTTTCATTTATTAAAAGGCATTGCAAGTACAAGTGAAATTAAACAATTAATGTAGCAAATCAGAATAAAAACAATGAACACAAAATAAGCTAGTCTGTAAGGAACAGAAGTAACTCTGTAACTATCTTAGTTGAAGAAGAAAACTTTGAGGCTGATTTCTGGTGCAGTCTGCTAGAGGGCACAACACACAAGTGATTATGAAATGTATGAAATTTGCAAATACTTTATGCAATTGTAATTGGGTTATTGATTATTGATTTTCTTAATTAGAATATGTTTGTCTTAAGTGTAATGATTTGTTTATGCTTAGTAGATTCTGCATTCTAGTCATTTTTCATTTTCTTAGACTTGGTACTAAAGAAATTTCCTCTAGTTGCATCTAAGAACTTTCATATTATAACTTGGTTAAAGATTTTTTTAAGTGCTTATGACTATGATTTGGTAAGTGTAATTCTTCTGGGCTGTGCATGTACTATTGTATTTAGGCTTCTATATCTTTGCTGGTGATACTTGATTAGTTTTTCGTGGCTTTGTTGGAATGTGAAGATGTTATGCAATATTATCATGTAGCAAATTTGTTTAAATTCTGCACTGTATGCATGTTTTTTTGCTCCATGATTCCAACTCAGATAGATCTTTTGATCAATTGATTGATTATCTGATCATGTACATCTCTTGCACTTTTGAATCTGATGTAGGAGTTGGCTCTTTGCTACATACAAGACAGCTACCGAACATTTTCTAACTTTTCATTCAAAACATTGTTAACATGTCAATGTAATTTTGGATTTCGTTAATTATATTCACCTTTTACGCTTTTGTTGCTCTTATATTAAAAATATAGTCCCCTAATTATAAGGTGCTTTTTGATCAATATGAATGTTTCAACTTGTGAACTCCAGATCATATACTGCACCAGTCTCAGTTGGAGTGCCGATGGAAGCACCCTTTTTTAGCGGATACAATGATGGTGTCATTAGAGTTTGGGGAATTGGACGCTACTAGGCCGAGCAGTCAAAGTTACTTTTATTTACAATTAATGTTAGATTCAAGTTCAAAATGCTTGGAAAGATATTTGGATTCTATGTTTTTATTGGTTTTGAGGCTCATGTTTCAATTTTGGATTAAGTACACGCTTTGCTGAGTTCTAATCCAGATTTTCAATTTTCATATCCCCTGCTTGTATATTCTCTATATCTCATTCTTAATTCCTTATTAATGGCTAGTGTTGTAAAATGTGATCAAGTTACTGCTAGGCGTTACTCATCCTATGCCTTAATTTTTGGGCGCCTTAAAAGGCAGCTTAAGCTGAAGTTGGTTCATTTTACGCGTCTATAACAAAATGATGTCTTTTATGTTAATGTGTGCAGGCGTGTATCTCTATAATACGAGGCCGTAAATGAATTTTCTTTTTCCTTCAAGAACTTGGGACTTACGTTGCAACCAAAGAGCATTAGTTTTGATGCTAGTCAAACAACTCAAATGG
>CAIGRF010272444.1:30545-43179 GCA_903798235.1 Fraxinus ornus
TAATACTATATTAACATTAAACCCTTAAAATTTATTGAATAATCATAATTTTTTTTGAATAAAATATTATTAAAAAAAATTCTCAAAATTTCAAAGTAAACGCGTTTTCCATTTTTATGTTTTCGAAAACAGTTTTCCAGAATGACAAAAAGAACGAATTTTTAGAAATTTCAAAACAGACCCTCAAAACACAAAACACAAAACGAACTCAAAACTCAAAACACAAAACACAAAACTAAAACACCAAGAGAATGGCCCCTTACTTTTTACAAAATCTATTCTAAAAACGGTTATATTGCATATACATAACAATTTACAGATTTAGTTACCAATAGATGATGTGGTGAGATTTAATTGACTCAAAATCTTACCAACCAAATAAGAAAATACACTCGCTTTCTTTTCGTCACCCTTTCAACTAAATTTGTAAATCTCTACCCTCCTTCTTTATGTCCAATACATCGAGTTAAGTTGATTCATAATGAATGTGATCTTTGACCAATGACAACGTCGTACCATTTCCACTCGTAGTGTAATGTTTAAGGCATATGGATGTGCAAAACGAAGGTATATGCAAATATTTTATTTCGCTTGAATGATTGTTCCAAATATGAACATTTTAGGGACAAATATGCTTGAAATATATAACAATTATTGATGCAGTTGACGACATTAGAGAGATTGTTGAGAATTTACCTATTCATGCAAAGTAGAAAATAAAATAATTTCAATTCCCAAGGATTTGCTTTATGTTTAGATAGAAACAGTGATATGAATTATACATTTTGTAAATTTTTCAAACTCTTAACTTGGAATACGAACAATCACAATTTGCAATCAACAACTTTCCAGTTGTCCAACTTCGAATGTAAATTCACACGACGAACAAGAATAAGAGAATTAGTGTTTCTCTTTTTTAAATATTTTTTTATATTATTTTTTTTTTTTTTTTTTTTTTTTTTTTTTTTTTTTTTTTTTTTTTTTGTGCTAGCAAGGTAATGAACTGTATTCTTATTTCCAAAACCGTAATAGCTTATTAATATATGAGTCCAAGTGGGTTTGACCGTCTCTTAAACTTAACTCGATCAAATATTTAATTAATCTATTTAATTATATTTGGTCTATAAATTAATTAATCCAATTAATTAATTTTGGCATATTAACAAGCAATCCAATTAATTGGTAATCTCATTCTTCTGGTTCTCCTTTTGTGTGTGACACATTAGGTTCTCGATTACGATGTCTACCAACGTGAATTATTATTTTGATCTAATCAAAATTGATAAATAAAAATACCTGATTTTAATTTATCATCAATTCACATCCGTCGTCCTAGATTGATATAAGCAATATGTCGGGCAATACATGTGATGAAAAATATTACGTGGTATGACAAAATAAAATTTGTTCTTTTACCGTATAACTATAATCATTTCGTCAATATGATCCGATCAATTACGAGATATGAATGTATGTCAATCTCAATTATCGATCATATCTTTCATTCCACTATTGAGTCAATGTAAGTCGAAAACTCTTTTTCGACTTATGAGTACACCTTGACCAAGAATTTTGTCATCAACTTAAATGAATGAAATGTATATCATAATCTCTTAGTATCTAAGAGTGGCGAATCATCTATTAATTATTTACAAACTTCATATGATTCTTAACATACCTGAAAGATGTCGTATTAGCAATACTGGCAGAAGGCACTATGATGATCTCAAGTCGAATGATCAATTTCACTACCAAACGTTAGAGATTAACCACTGACATTCATATAGTTATCCATGTGGAATCTCTTAAGCGGATCTCTAAAGTTTTGTTCTATAAAAAAATGTACACGTTTTTATTTAAGTATCACCACACTTTAACTTGTAAGATCAACTACTTACTTCACAAGTAAGAAATGTCTCACGTGATGGTCTATCTGTAACAATGATATTCGTATCTCATTATTACTTATGATCACAAATGATTTAAAATTCAACCATATGTAATTTATATCTCACAATCACAACTCCTTATTAATAAAAATTACCAAGACTCGAATCTACGAATTATATTATAATATATCTTCCATAAATGAAATGTATAAATTATATATTAAAAGTGTTTATATCCAAAGTTGATTGAACTTAGAGCATAACACTTACAAACTCCAAATTGCATAGATCCAATCACTCATACATCTAATATGATAAGAGTCTACATGAAAATCATGTTTATGTTGTGACAACTCTTTGTAAGTAGATTTGTAATATTATCAATTGTGAGAATTCGTTCTTTTTTATGTCATTTCTTTGTATTATATCTTTGATGAGATGATACCATCTTAACACATGTTTGGACCATTGATGAGACATTAACTCATTTGTTTGCACGATGGCTCCATTGTTATCACAATGCAAAAGTATATGATTAACAATGTTAGGAACTACTCTAAGTTCACTGATGAACTTCCTGATCCTAACTACAGCTTTTGTTGCTTCTAAAGCAATGATGTAAAAGGCTTTTGCAATAAATCAACTATTTTTTTCTATTTGGAATATTTTCAACACATCGCTTAAGAGTAAACCAATGTCCTAATTGAGATCTGCTATCATTCTTACATGAGTAGAAGTTAGCATCAGTGTATCCATTAACTCTTAGTTCATTTTCTCCATATAAAATTTTATCAAGATTTTATTTACGTAGATTGGGATGAGTTAAGCAAATTTCTAGATCTATTTCTGTAGATCAAGTTGCTTCTCTCATATCTCTCATAGAGATATTATTTGACAACCATAATTTTAACTATTGAAATATAGAGATGTCATTTTCTATTAATAATATATCTTACACATATAATATAAAGAATGCGACAATGTTCCCACTGTCTTCTTGTAAACAAACAATTCGTCTTTTTTTTTTTTTATAAAATCAAACATTTTGATTCAGTGTGTAGCACGTGACAATCATCGATGTCCACTGCGAGACAAAACGATTTTGGAAGGTTTGCATGAGTTGTTATTAATCGCACTTTTTCTAATCATGTGTGGTTTCTCCGTTCAGATACACCATTATGATGCGGTGTATGTAGTGGAGTCCACTGCAAGAGAATTTCATTCTCTTTTAGATAATCTAAAATTTTTCCTTCACTTCGATCAAATCTTAGTGTGAGAATACATTTACCTATTTGTTTCTCTATCTCTAGCTTGAATCTCTTGAATCTTTCAAGAGTTTCATACTTGAATTTCAACAAATATACATGACCATCTCTTAAATAGTCATTAGTAAATGTGATTAAATAAGAGAAACATCATCTAGCGTCAATTGAAATGGGTCCACATACATCACTATGTATTAGACCCACTAATTGTGCATATCTTTCACATTTTCAAGTAAAAGAGGATTTGGTCAGTGTGTCTAACGGCATGATTCGCATTTGTCAAATTATTCAAAATCATTTGACCCAAATATACATCTCCATGTAAGTTTGGAATTGCATTTTCATTTATATGACCAAATCTGTAATGTCAGATATAGGTGTTATTCAGATTATCATTTTTATGCCTTTCGGTATCTATAATGACCAAATCGGCAAGGCTTGATATAGGTAATTTTTAGGTTTTCACTTTTTTGGTTTTTATTTTCTATATTCATTTTAGAATATTCAGTATTTAAAAAATAAATATCATTTTGTAATTTACCATAACTATTATGATCTTATCATGTAACGTCCTGTAAATCTTATAGAATAAAATTATTTGTTCTATATAATATGTTTTTGTAATTTTGGAAAGTTGAGGGATTGAAGTGAAATAGTATTAAATTCAACTTTAATTGGGCCAAATAATTCGATTTTAATAGAGCGAAGATAATTATATCAATATTGGGCTTGTTTTATAATTCGTTTTAAATGACTTATTATGAACTTAAGAAAAAGCTAATTCGAATAAGAGTTTCCTAAATTATTGAAGTTCAAAGAAGCTATCATTAATTTGTATTTGATTAAGTTGGTTATTGATTTATGATATTGATGGGAACGTGTGATGATATAACTTTTTAATTTATATTGTGAGTTTACTTTTTCTATATTCATTTCACATAAGTATACAAATTTAGGTGTTTGGACGGTAGATCCAGAAATTTCATGTTTCTCTAGTAAATTTAATTTGTTGGAATTGTGTTCATTTATTTGGCCAATCATTTCTTCGTTCAATATGTTTCAAAGAATTTATTTTGATTTCTTGCTATTCATAATATAATGCAGTACATCATGTGTAAAAGTATTATCAACAACTATTTCTTTCTCCATAATGACATAACTTATTGAGATATTTTAAGTTTTATTAATTCAGAAACCTGAACCTCTTCTGGGCTTTTAAAACTCATTATGTCTAAATACTCATCAAGAGTATGTCTCATAATTATGATCATCTTTTCTAACTGCACCATTTTCATTTGGAGATTAGAATCTAATATTATCACGATACAGGCGTGTCATAAATTTATCAAATATAATATTAACTAATTATCATTCAGGTCGTTGATTTGAGTTGGAGCATATAAAGCGTTATGTGAGATATTATTGATTTCTTTGGTCGGTAAATGAATTTAATAAATTATCTTTCAAACTTCTAGTTCAAATTATCGTTTGCGAGGATTTAGATAATGATGCATTTGTACATTACTTCTAGTTTCTTAATTCCTTCCCCCCTAATGTTGAGAGAATTGTCCAATCAAATTGACAATTAACAAACTGCATTATAAAATATCATCCATTTAGAATAAGAGTTCAATACTATGCATTTATTCTTAGCATTCTTTAATTTTCTTCTCAGCGCATTGTGATGGATCAATTTTACATATACCGAACTATCAAAATAAGTAGATGAAAAAATTAGGCTCTAACCATAAGTTAACTATAACATAGAAATTATGATGTTTGTATGATGCGTAATAACATTCCTTAAACAAAAATAGGAAATACTTTATTCTCAATTAAATTAATTGGAGGCGTTTAACAAGCAATAATGTTAAACAATTTATCGACATCTCAATTAACAATTATCAAAAGGTTGAGATTTATGATCACTAGCATTAATAAGACACACTATCTTGATTGTTTAATTTGAAAATTATGCTCATAATTTAAAATTTGAGTAGCAATTTTGCAAACTTCAGGTTACGAACACCATGCAGTCATCAAGTATATGTATCAAATATATTAGGTACGAACATTATCTAGATGGTCAACGTGGATGATGATTGGGCTCCATTTATCACCTTAGTTAATTTTTAAAAAAAAATATAGGGAATTCGGTCCCTATTTTAACTAGTGATGATTAATGAAAACAAAATTATGAAAGAGAACAAACATTGTGTAAGATTTCATTGATTGAAAAATCTTCTTGCTTTTCATTGAATATCCATTTGAATTTTTAATTTCACATCATTATTGATACAGTGACAATCCAACTTATCATGCCAAACATTAAAGTTAAATTGAACTTCTAGTTCAATATAAGAACTTATAGTCTTTAACAAGATAACTCTAGTCGTTGAAGAATCTATGCATGTTACTTTTGATGAAACTAATCCTCTTGATCAAGAGAAAGGTATTGATAATGATATAGGTTTCGAGATTTCTTTTTTACCAAATAAAATTCAAAATCAAAACAAGGAAGATCCTAAAGATGTTAAAAGAACAACATGAGGAAGAAGCAAATTTGCAACTAGATGAAGAAGAATCCTCTGAAGTATAAAGTGGTCAATCTCTTCCTAACTAATGAAGTCAAACAAAGCACATCATGAACATGCTCAATAANTGTGATGGATCAATTTTACATATACCGAACTATCAAAATAAGTAGATGAAAAAATTAGGCTCTAACCATAAGTTAACTATAACATAGAAATTATGATGTTTGTATGATGCGTAATAACATTCCTTAAACAAAAATAGGAAATACTTTATTCTCAATTAAATTAATTGGAGGCGTTTAACAAGCAATAATGTTAAACAATTTATCGACATCTCAATTAACAATTATCAAAAGGTTGAGATTTATGATCACTAGCATTAATAAGACACACTATCTTGATTGTTTAATTTGAAAATTATGCTCATAATTTAAAATTTGAGTAGCAATTTTGCAAACTTCAGGTTACGAACACCATGCAGTCATCAAGTATATGTATCAAATATATTAGGTACGAACATTATCTAGATGGTCAACGTGGATGATGATTGGGCTCCATTTATCACCTTAGTTAATTTTTAAAAAAAAATATAGGGAATTCGGTCCCTATTTTAACTAGTGATGATTAATGAAAACAAAATTATGAAAGAGAACAAACATTGTGTAAGATTTCATTGATTGAAAAATCTTCTTGCTTTTCATTGAATATCCATTTGAATTTTTAATTTCACATCATTATTGATACAGTGACAATCCAACTTATCATGCCAAACATTAAAGTTAAATTGAACTTCTAGTTCAATATAAGAACTTATAGTCTTTAACAAGATAACTCTAGTCGTTGAAGAATCTATGCATGTTACTTTTGATGAAACTAATCCTCTTGATCAAGAGAAAGGTATTGATAATGATATAGGTTTCGAGATTTCTTTTTTACCAAATAAAATTCAAAATCAAAACAAGGAAGATCCTAAAGATGTTAAAAGAACAACATGAGGAAGAAGCAAATTTGCAACTAGATGAAGAAGAATCCTCTGAAGTATAAAGTGGTCAATCTCTTCCTAACTAATGAAGTCAAACAAAGCACATCATGAACATGCTCAATAAGTTTGAAATGGAAGGGTTGAAGTCAATGAACGCTCCAATATGCTCATCTATCAAACTAGATGATGAAGGTACTTCCATAGACATAACAAAATATCGAGATATAATCAGATCTCTCCTTTACTTAATCGCAAGTAGACTCGATACTATGTTTAGTGTGTGATTATGTGCTATATTTTAACCAAATACTCAAGAATCACACTTTAGTGCCATAAAATGAATTTTAGATTTCTTAGTGGCATTAAGATATTACGTCTACAGTATTCTAAAGAAGCTCAAAAGTGGGATATTGATTTAGAATTTGTGAATAAGGAAAATCAATTAGCCGATATTCTCATTAAATCTCTAACACTTAATAGTTACTCATATATTCAAAGAGGTTTTGATGAATTTGAAGTATGTGACTGAATTGAACTCATACTAAATGTTCTCGTATGATTCTACGTGCATAATTGGTTAGAATTTATATAAATTCTACTCAAATGATTTTACTTTTGTCATTTGCATCACTCATACTATTATTAATATTTTACTATAAAGCGATAATTATTCTTTTTTTTTTTAAATATGTATATATTTAGCATCTTGTGCTCAATTGAGGAGAACGTATTTTTCTTTTATGGTTGATTTAAAGTTTTGATCTTATATACAATAATCTTCCTACCATATGTGCTATCATTTTGCTTTTGCTAAAAGGAGAAATTGAATAAGATAAATTTGAAAAACATTAAAAAGGGGGAATATTTTATTGTTTCATATAATTGTCTTTTGTTCTTAAATGCAATACATTTTTGCTTATGCCAAAAAGGGGAAATGAACTGAAATGATTATGCATGTTTTGATTTAAAAATATGCTTTGAATATATGATTATATGAATACCATGATAGATTTATAATATATATTCCCTTATCAATATGATATCAATTGTTCAATCTTACCTTGCAAATCATCTTGTTTTTCATAATCAAAAATGGGAAATTGTTGACATATGATTGATTTCATCCTTAATGTTTTGATCATAACAAACAAGATTAATATTATTTCTAACAATTGATTTTGAGTGATGACAGTTCAATGTTAAAATCAATCAAGCATTGGCAAATCAACATATCAAAAATCGGACTTGAAATGAAAATCAAAGTGAAAGCTAAACATCCAAGTTGAATCATTCGAGACGATAGCTTAAAAGATCAAAATCAAGACTATCAAATCGAGATCATGATGAAGGTCAAGATCAAAGTCAAAAATTAAAGCCAAACGTCAATAAAGATCAAGATCAAGAGTTTAAAAGTCGACGGAAAGAAACTTCGAAACAAGATCAAAGACTAGACTTTCGAGATCATGTGTAAAGGTATAACACTTTGATCTTTAGTAATAAATGACAATACCTAAACAATCATTTTGTAAGAGTTAATTTCATATTACTTGCATAAAATATTTTTGATTAAAAGTAAGATTGATCTTTCAAAGTGATACTTTAACTTAGATTATATCTCCTCTAAAAACAAAGTCAATGGTCAACATTGATATGTCGATCGGTCAGCACGGCGGTCGATCGGAATATCCCCAACGGTCTAAAATTTGATCGTTCTGACTTCTAATTTTTCCTGTACAAACGGTCGTTTTGGTCATCTGAAAATTGGCGATCGACCAAACCGGTCATCCGGTTTGACAGAAATTTTTGGCGTTTTTCATCTCTATAAATACCAACTTGATTGTTGAGTCAAACTTCTTGAATTATTTCTCTTATCAAAGTTTTTCATTGCTCTCTTAGTACTTAATTTATCACAAATTATTCATTGAAAGATAGATATATTTTTGAAGAAGATTTTTGCACTTACATTGCATAAAACTTTCTTCTTCTTCTTCATATTGAAACTTTGATTGATTGAACTAATCTTACAAAATTATCACATTCATCAAAGTTGTTCATTTCTCTCTTAGTACTTATTTATTACAATCATCCATTAAAAGATAGATATTTCTTGTGAAAATTTTTGAACCTACATTGTATTTATCTATTCATCTTCTCATTGAAATATTTTGATTGATTGAATCTAATTTTTTACTATCAAATCATCAAAGTTTCGCATCTAATGTTTGAGCTATCATTCATTACTATTTATTGAAGTGTTAGTCTCTTTTAGTACTNAATAGATATATTTTTTGAGATGATTTTTGAACTTACATTATATTTATCTCTTCACCTTCTCATAGAAACACTTTTATAGATTGAATCTAATTTTTTACTATCAAATCATCAAAGTTTCGCATCTAATGTTTGAGCTATCATTCATTACTATTTATTGAAGTGTTAGTCTCTTTTAGTACTTAATTTGTTTGTATTACTTATCAAGAGGGGAGTTTCATTGTAAAATCACTTTGATAAAGTGGGGGTTATGTTGAAGTCCCTTAAAGATCAACATTGTATAAGGATCGGTGCTCCTTACTGTAAGTCACCGTGTGGGTCATATTGAGGTCACGTAAAGCTCAATAGTGTGGGTCGTGTTGAGATCCCGTAAAGCTCAACATTATATAATGATCGGTGCTCCTTGTTTGTAAGTCACAGGAAGCGTTGTAAAGGGTTGGATTGCATCATAAGTCAATCAACATAATGAAAATGTCTTACTCGTGCCGGAGAGCTTGGTAACGGAGGACGTAGATCATTAATTTGGATCGAACCTCCACAATTATATCGTTTCCATTCTCTATCCCTTTTACTTATCTTTTTTATATTTGTGCTTATTATTTGAATTAATTTATTTAGTCTTTACTTGCTTGAATTTAGATTAATTCTTCGAGAAAGTTTTAAAAACCAATTCACCCCCAACTTGGTTAGTTATTCTTGGGCTTTCACATTGGTTTTCTTAACTTACAATTAGTATGTAACAATTAGTCAAATTTCTTCAATTTCAAATTCATAGGTAAAATTTCAAAATGCAACATTTGATAACAGATGGGTTGTTCCTTACAATTCGTATTCGCTTCTATGATATAATTATCATATCAATCTAGAGATTTGCTCTGGTTTAAAAGCTATTAAATACATGTATATCTACAAAGGTCATAATATAGCAGTTGTCTATATATCTCATGATTATCATAATAGGATAATAAATGAAATACGAGAATTCCAAGATGCACAATGGGTATTTGCACAAGAAGCTCTATGGAGAATTTATAAATTCCAATTGAATGAAATGTCACCCGCTATCATCAACTTACAACTTCACCTCTCAAATCAACAATTGGTATCTTATTGGGAAAACTAAGATTTGAATAGAGTTATTCAATTCGACCACATCTCAAAGAAACGTTGACAAAATATTTCAAAATGTGTAACAACAATGAAGATGCAACGAGGTTTTTGAATCGATATCCAAAACACTACGTTTGGAATAGGCGGTCCCGTATATGGCCAAAGAGGAAACTGGGAGAAGTGATATCACGCATTGCATATGCGAATCCAGTAGAGAGAGAAAGATATTATCTTCGTTTATTTTTGAATTATGTAAGGGGGGGCCAAAGTCTTTTGAGGACCTCATGAATGTTAATGGGAGTCGATTTTGGACATTTAAAAAAGCAACCCAAAAAGTGGGCTTCTTGAGTTTGATCAAAATATCGTTGAATGTTTAGTTGAAACAACTACTTTTGAGATGCCTCAAACATGTAGAAGACTATTTGCTACAATACTGATTTATTGTGAACCTACTAGTGTTAGAAATTTATGGGACTTTTACTTTGAGAATATGTCTGAAGATTTCAAAAAACAAGATCAAGATTCATCACAATTACAATTTCAGTACACACTTTAAGATAGTAAATCATTCCTTCAGTCCATTGGAAGAAACATCAATGCATATGAGTTGAGTCAACTAAGAAATGTCTCCACAGAGGACATATTAGATGAAACATCAAATGAAGACACATACAAGCATCACATTATCTAAATCATGATCAAAGACAAGTCCATGATCTCATACTTGATAAATAAACAATAAGAAAGGTGGGAGTTTCTTTGTTGATAGACTTGGAGGAACTAGTAAAACATTTCTATACAGTGCTGTATTATAGCGCTTACAACTGCAACCTCTAGGGTAGCTGCTTCAATAATGCCGGATGTCGAACAGCTCACTCAAGATTCAACATTCCGTTGCAAACAAACGAATCATTGGTATGTCATATACCAAAGCAAAGTAGTCGAGTCGAACTTATTCGACAAGCAGCACTCATTATACGGGATGAAGCTCAAATGGTAAAGAGAGCGACAATTGAGGCTATTGACAGGACTTTTCAAGATATCATGAATAATTTTGAACCATTTGGGAATAAAGTAATAGTATTTGGGAGATTTTTGCCAGGTCTTTTTAGTTGTTTTGTGAGCAACGAGTACAACAAATAGTTAATGAAAGTTTGGTACGACCATATCTCTGGAAGAAAATGCAGAAACTACAATTGATGAAGAATATAAGAGCCCAAAATGATCATCAACACTTCCAAAAGAAATAGTACTTTCTTGTGCCAACAACTCTCCAAAGCTTAATTTAATTAACTCTGTTTTCTCAAAACTAGAAAATAATATAAAATATCAGAATATATAACACAAAGAGCAATTCTTTCTTTTTTAGTGGAAGGAGGACGGGTACCTTCGAGATTTTATTAATATGTCATCACTTGTGGCGGAGGAATACCATGGTTACAACTGAAATGAAGCAAAGTAATAAATGGGGAAATACTACTTCCCTTATAGGTAAAGTAAAGTAAAGCATTAAAAAAGAAAGTATTACTTCCCTTACAGTAAAAGTAAAGTAAGCAATAAAAAATGAAGTATTACTTCCTTTACAAGAAGTGCAAATGTGAGCAAAAATAAAAGTAAAGACAAGATACAAAAAATCAAACTCTAATGCTCGGCAAACCATATCTGTCAATCTGAACGAGCACCCCGATATGTCGTGGTAAGTCGGTTGGTCCATATTCCTGGTATCTACGATGATGCCAATCCTCAGTAGTAAGTGCATCTGCAACTTGGTTTCCCTCTCTAAAGATGTGGGACACTCTATTTCTTCCACCTCTGATGATGCAGTGAATGGCCATAGTCAAGTCTGTCTCAACCAAAATATTTGACAAACCAAGATCTCTAGCCAGTAGTATCCCATCACGAATGGCCCTAAGTTCTATCTCTAATATCAAACATTGTCCATATGAAACTGAGCCCCGATACAATTTCATGCGTAGTCCATGATGATGCCTGTCCCACTTGAAAACTCATCTTTAACACAACCATCAGTGTTGATCTTGACAGATCCAAATGATGGAGTGTGACACCAAACCATGATAGGGGGAGGAGAAGGAGGGAGAGACAAAGAAATACCAAAAAGTATAGCAAGTTGCATGTCATTACGCCAATGTGACGGTCGGAATAGTCCACCAATATGGAGAAAGGATACCATACGGTAAACTCTCCAAATAATACATCTCGAACTGATACGTATGTTTCTGTTCTTTGCATTATTCCTCTCAATCCAAAGAAACCAGAAAATCAATAGAGGAATAATGATGTGAATGTGCCCAGTCCTTGCAAACTGTCCAAAATACCTCCATCTCAGAAATCTCTGTCTGACACTTTCTCTTGCACTCATGGTAATCTGAAATAAAGCCTCAAAATGTTGCCAAACATGATCTGAAATATTATTACCAGTAAAAATATGAGTGATGGTCTCAATCTCTGAACAACACTGACATCGATAAGCCAACTGACTGGCTATCCTCCTCTGGATAATGACATCAATTGGTATTAAGTCCTGCCATAATCTCCAACAGAAGAACGAAACGGTAGGAG
>CAIGRF010272444.1:54658-68182 GCA_903798235.1 Fraxinus ornus
TTCGATAAACGTTGCGAAAGACACTTTTTTGCAACATTTATTTACAAAATGTTGCTAAAGCTCAATTTTTGCACTTTTTTACAACATTCACTTATCAAAATGTTGCGATATACCTTTTTAGCAACACTTAACTATCGAATGTTGCAAAAGCTGTGTTGCAAAAGCTCATTTTTGGCGTAGTGTAAATAGGTCGTGCAAGTCTGGGATTCCCAACTATGACATGTAGGAACTGGATATGATTATCAATAACAGTAACGCTAGTACTCACATTCCCAGAATACCCAAATCTTATTTGACTCATTCTGAACCCCCGTGTCGAAATGTAGATAACGATGAACAAAATCAAACCTCCTATCCAAAACCATAAGCTCCAGAATAACCAAAATATAAACCTAATGAAGCTGAATAAGTTTTCTCAAGTGCCTACGAGTAGCTACACTAGCTATACCTCCCACATTCTAGATGATGGTACTCATCTTGATGTACGTGAAAAGGTATCTTGCGACCGACTCCTGGTCAGCACCCTGGGTAGTGAATTATTAATAACTTTCGAATGTCTCTTCCAACTTACGGAGACAAATCCATCCTCCTCTGTCCTACCATTCGACCAGTTAAATCATCAGAAGAAGATCTACGAAAAGGACCCTGCTGATGAACTTCAACCTGGGGAAAATCCCATGTATCCGACTGCTCTATAGAAAGAGGAGTCTTCATATTTTGTTGACACTGTGCAATAGGCACATTCGAACTACTGAAGCCCTCTCGAGCATATCCATCAAGAGAGGGTCAAAGTATGTAGAATTAACTGTCATAGAAGCACAGCTGATGGGGACCAAAGCCTGAATACCTGAATGATCAACTGATGTAACAACATGTGGACTTTGAGGACCAACCCTGTGAGGAACAATTGTAGGATTATCTAGTGGAAAAAAAAGTAGTAATCTGTATAGCAGTAGTGCTGATGATAGATGGAATAGTAGAATAAGTGGAAACCATATATGTAGCAAATGTCTGCAATGAAGCAGCAATTGTTGTATAGCCACTAGGGCTATAGAAGGTATGATCTAAGGAATGGACTGGGAGACCTCATCTGAAGTACTAACTTGTCTCCTCTAGTTTCTCTTAATAGGTGTCCATCGCTGTTGAAGTGCGGTCCTGACATCCTAACCTTTGCCCTTATCATTGGTCGAAATCAGATTAGGCCTATGATTTGGGTCAACATCACCTGGGGCCACAGAAGGTGGAGTAGAATGGGGACCACTAGAACATTTCTCATCGGAATAACCAAAGTGTCTACATAGAAAGAAAAATTTGGCACCTTATCATATACAACATGCTGCCAATATCCTCCCATCGTCTCCCTCTCTATCCATATTCTATCAGGGAGCTTACATTCTAAATCGACCACAATACATACGCTCGCCTCACTAGGTCGTCGAAGGTTAGAAGTGGCTTCGTCAATACGAAGCGGAAGCCCAATAGTTTTAGCTATAGCAAATAGTGTGCTCTTGGCCCGAAAATGAATGGGAAGTAAAGAAAATGACACCCAAACAGGAGTAGTAGGAGCTTCATGAAGTGGAGTATAGCTAGGGGTCCACTTAAAGACCCGCATAGGACAACCATCAATATACCAAGTGGATTTGAGGAATAATCGTGAATAATCATCATCATGCTCTAAATGAATTATAATGTGTACATCATCAATAAGACCTATCTCAAAGTCGCCAAAACATCTAAAACGCATAAAATTTTCACGTACATTGGTCATAGAAGATTTGCGATGCACAAATTTACTAACAAGGGTAAGCCCGTAAGCCTCCGCCAGAAATTGTTCATCAACTTCATCAAAGAAGATAACAGGCTCCCCATGATGGATGTATGGTTCTTTAAAAACCAAAATGTGATGCCTGGAATCTTTGGGTTTTCGAAGAACATCCGTAAATGATTTTTTCTAACTTCTTTCAGCCTGAGTAATAGTAGGTCGACAATTCAGTACATCAGCATGTGATCAAGGAGCCTAAGGAGCAGAAGAAACCTCGGATGGAGGAAAAGATGGTCTAATTGAGCTCGGAGCATTAGGAACAGCAGCATGAAGGTGCGCGTGAGTGTCACGCACCGGGGGGTCAGTGTTGCATGCGGCACTTGAGACATTCTGTAAGGAAGAATCCAATCCATTGTGCACATCTCGGGCATGCTGAGTTCGAATATGTGGTCCGTTTACCAATTTGGAGTCGGCATGATCAGTCTGAAGTGGGACCCGTGAAGAAGGATCAAAATTGGAAGTAAGATTCACCAAATTATTGACCAGAGGCATGGATACTGGAGGTACAATAGCATGAGCACTAGTCGCTGGTGGTGGTACCATATCAACTAGAGAAATGCATTCACCGAAATTTGGAATTGGAGGGGGCTCAACAGCCCTGACTTGAGAGATCAAATTGGAATTCAATTGATCATCAATTCCATCAATTGGCATATTATCCATGATCTTTTGAACCCCAATCACATTTGTGGAGGTTGAATTTGGAGCAAAAACAGCATGAACACCATCAATTGAATGAGAAAAATTACCATCATGCTCACCATACTTTGGCAAATTGATATCAACATTATGGCTATTAATTGGCACAATTGATTGATGACCCATCATTTTTCCATCATCAATTGCATTTTCCCTCATCAAATTGAACATTTGGAGCAAGGAAGTTCAACAAATGCATCATACCTGAACTTTTCGCATAGAGCCTGAATTTCAATCCTCAATTCAGTGAGCTTCGGTTGGAATTGGGCTAGACCCATTGCTGGGCTAGGTTCGCTAGGGTGAGAGGAGGGTATCCCAGGTAGTTCGCCACGATGACTTGACCGAACGGCGTCGGAATCAACCATTTTCAGAGCCAGCAGTAGCGAGTTCGCGACTGCGCATGATTCTTTGGCAAATTCAGATTGTTTGGGGACAAATTGGGCTTGACCCCATGGCTAGGTTAGGTTCACCTTGGGGAGGGGGACATGACCCAGGTGGTCCACGACCGTGGACAGATCGGACGATACTAAAATTTAAGTTTTTCGGATATGGCTGTAGCTCGTTCGCAACTGCAGTTTTTCCTGTGGTTAATTCAGATCTTTGTAATACTGTTTGGGATAAATTGTGGCCATGGTTGGGGTTGTCAAGGTGTGTACATTCAACCGGTGGTGGGTTGCTACCGTGGAGGTGACCAGAATGTGCATTTTCGACAGTTTTTACATTTTCAGGCAGCTGGTTTTGATTGCTGATTTCTCCCACATATGTGGACGGAATTGATGGATGTTTGGTAGGAATTAAAAAGGATGGCAAGGGCTTTCCAATAGTGTCAATGTCCGGCGGCTTTGGTGGCCGGAAAGTGGTAAAAAATTGGTCCATATATAAAGCCAAATACCATGAAATTTTGTAGATAGGTGTTATTAAATTATTGTTTTATGCTCAGTTTACAGGGTTGATATGGTAGGCCAGTATTGGCAATTTTTTTCTTCTTTTTTTTTTTTAGTGCAATTCTTTCTACTATAAATGAAAACGTTGATATGATAAATGAAAATATGATTGATCTATTACTAGGTGAAACTAAAGGGTGTCTAAGTTATGATGTAGCAATAGATGACACAAATAATAACTATCAACCAAAGTTTCTCAACACAATACTTCCAAATGGAGTTCCACCTCATCGATTATTGTTGAAAATAAATTATCTGAAAATGCTCTTGAGGAATCTAGATCCTTCATATAATCTCTGTAATGGGTGTAGAATGATTTGTCGTCAATTCAATAGACATATTATCCATGCAAAGGTAACTACTGGGCAATGAGATTGATTACATCAAATAAAATAACTCAACCAATGAGATTGATTTGAATAACTTACGTGTTGGGGATGAAATAATGTGATTTTTTTTATACTAGTTAAATGTGAATGTGCGTTGCACATTATTCTAAAATGCTTTATGAATGTTGGAAAAATAATATTTGAAGATGCATAAATTTTAAAAATAGTTTTAAAAAAAATTGAAATGAATTTTTTATTCAATGAGAATCACTTTGTACACTATTTTTTTGCTTGTTTGAGCCCTTTGATATGAAAATGTATTTTGGAATAGTGATTTTTTGGAGAATGAGTGGTTTAAAAAAGGAAGAGTTTTCAATTTACATATAAATTATGGTAGAAAGAATTGCTCTAAATGTCTATTGAATTGACGACAAATCATTTTAACACCTAACACCGACATCATTCTCTTTTTTGTTGAGGAATTGCTTGTTTGAGCCCTTTGATATGAAAAATTGTTGTGAAAAAAAAAGAGCCAGTGTTAGACGTTAAAAATTTGTTGTGAAATCGCATGCCGCTAACACATTCTGTGTCGAAATTCCTTTACGTCTGATGAAACTCACTCGCTCGTCCCGCGGTAGAACGACCCTAATGTGTGTATCGTCAATAGCGCCTATGCAATCCTGAAATAGAATATGCTTGTTAGGATTGGGGTAATGGTGATAGGCACCATTATTGTAGTTCAGGTCGGGTTTAATTAACTGCCTGTTCGAGAACTCAACGACCACTTCAAGCACTGTCTTGAAGTAATGTCCAACGATTTCCAGTGAATGATTAACAGTGTCTGCGCTTGTCTGTATCCTTTTCCATGCGCTAGAATGCATAGAAACATTCTCACTTGTTCGTGCACATCCACATGTTGATGGTTGCGCAGTCCATACTCATCTCTAAGCACGTGTGCGAATGCCCGTAGCATCGCGGGGTACATGCTAAACTCCACGTAGCACTGTAGAGGGCTGCAGTTCATTGCATCTAATAAACATATGCCCATTTCGCACGAATGGATAGTTAGAAATACGACGTCATTGTGCACGATAGTAGTTGGCAACATTCACGTCATTGATATTACAATACTGAAACCACTCAATAATGTCCATCAATAGCTCTTCTCTAAATGCGTTGTCATCAATTTCATCATCGTCATCTGACGTTTTCTGCAAACCACAATTCAAATCGTAATGTGCCATACCCTCAATTTGATTGTGATATAGAAGAGGATGCTTAAAGAAATTGTGAAATAATCTTGGTTTGCCTTGACATTTATAAGCAAATGGAAAGTAAAGGGTTGTACAAATTATGCACGTAAAACAATAACGTGATTGTGTCACATGTTAATGTTTTCAACTAAAAAAGTACCATTTTGCTCGGCAGTTATGCAATACATCAATGTGCTAGATGTATGCAGATCATGATAATATAATGCACATAATCAATTGATATTGTGTACACATGCAAATTGGTTGGCACAGTGTGTAGTACGTACATCTTTCTGACATATTTTTCAACAACAATGGAAGAAAAGTAAACACATCCAAAAAATTTGATTATAGGCATGCAGGCTGAACAGTGGATGTGATTGTCCTAATGGAAAAGTAATCACAAACAATGAAATGAAGGACATCAACGAAAATGTTAGGAAATCTAACAATTCAGACAGAAAACATAAAAATTAAAATACCAACAACTCCATGAAAATGCAACATGACTCTCCACGCAACATTCGAGTTCGTAGACATCAGCTCTTATGTCCTCGTCTATACTCTTGCCAGCTCCATTCTACCCATCCGAACTTGTAGTTCGGATTGCCTTGCATGTCTAAGATCTCTCTGTTACGTTTATCCTTGAGGAATGAGCACGTCCAGTAGTACAAGTTGGTTCCAATTTGCAGTCGACCCGTGGCTAAAAACTCATCCATGCATGTTTTTGGGTCGGAGACAGCCGGTCCAATTAACTGGTCAATTTTGGTAGCCACTTTCTCACTGGCTGTTGTCGCACGATCCACTGAATACGACACGTTCCACGTAGAAACCTTCTTCTTCCTCTCATTTCCCCGAGCTCTAGATGCTTTCCATTTATCACCATTGTGTGTCCCAGACATATCTACTGTTAATGGTGCTGGTTTGACTCCCTTCTCATTGGAGCCACTGCTCTCCACATCCACCGGTATCTCATCACGGTGATCTTCATAACACTGTCTTCGAACATTGCAAAGCCTGTGCGACATAGCTTACTCGAAGTCACTGCGTACTTATCAAAGTCGAAAACGTCCCCGAACAACGTCTTGTATTGATACACCTCCCGACAATCTTTGTCCTTAAATTCCTTATATTCTTTGTTCTCTTGTTGAAGTATAAACAGAAATGAAAGTCAAAATTATGCACGTTCAATACATAGAACTCGAATGAAGTAAATGCGAATATAAGGACAGTACAAAAAGGTACGTGAGCAATGGTCATCTTGTAAAGAGGCACGATGGTACCTTAATTTTTCATGCCCACCACTCATCCGAGGCGCCAATCTTGCCAGTTGACGAGTCATATGAGATGTCACTGCAGCTGAGCAATTCTTTGAATCTCTTGTGTTTTATGCGGAGGACATCCCACCGATTTTTCAGCTATTGTTGTTCCAACCATGGTCGGAAGTGGTGTTGAACAAGTTAATCAATGTGTCCCAACCGTGCTTCGTAAAGCACTTCCGTTCCTGTGTCCGTCAGCGATAACGGACTCGCAGGCAGTCACGGAGATGTTGGTCTCATATGCATTCCAAATAGCATTTTTACGTGGCACCCTATGGTTGTAAACTGAAGGGCCGGTGGAGGTCGACGAGTGGCCGTGTTGGTAATTCTGCGGTAGTCAAAGAAGGAAATTTTTTTTTGTTCAATGACGAACTTAATAAATGGGGGCAGCTATGTCACTGTAATTTGAAGTGGAAGAAATCTTTACCGAAGAAGGTTCCAACGAATCCATTCGGTTCGCGAAATTGTTGGACTGTAATCTGAAGAAGACGATTTGTGCAGTAAAATGGGCTGATTCAAGCACGGAGAAACACCGTTAGATGAAAAGAAGGAAAAAATATAAAATCATAGAAACACAGTTTCAAACCAACAACCATTGAGCAAATTACAGAAAATATGGAAAAACCAGTAATTGAGTTGCAGGGTCGCATTATATGATTCTAATTCTGACTATCATTCACTAAGCCAAATGCTGTGAACTCAATTTACCAGCAATAATTGTAAATTGGATCGAAAACCACAACCAGCAGCAAAAATGTCCCCAAAACATGTTTAGAAATCGAAAATCGAAAATGACACTCGAAATTCAAAACTAGCAAAATTGAGATTCCTACTAGATCTGGGAAATATAGCCCATCAAAACAACAAAGTTTAACTTCCATTTTCGCTCCTTCTTATTCAACACGCTCACGTACAAACATAGATTCAGTGAATTCATAAATGACCATAAAATTTCTGGAAACGTTGAAAGTGTAAGGATAAAAGAAAAAAAATTACCAATTCAAAAAATAATTTTAACAGCCCGAAGAAGGCGACGTAGACGAAGCCCACGCATAGAAACAGGCTGCAGGTTGAGTTCGGTCAGTTGGGCTTCGCCATTGCTGTAAATTCTAGGAAACACTAGCAGCTCACAGACTTTTCAACATTTTATCCCAAAAAATGGTCGGAAACTACTCCCGCTGGCAACCGATTGTTGAAGGGGCTGAAAAACGGAGTGGAATCTTGTTATTAATTAACATTCGATGACTGCATTATAAATCTAGAGGCACAATAAAAACATTTCAATATAAAATCTCAAATACAAACATACCAGAATTATTCCGCTTCAACACGCACGCAGTAAATATATATGCACACACTTGTAGAAACCAAACGGTTTCTACTCGAAAGACTATTGAATCCAAAGCATAAAATCAAAAAATTGAACTGTATTTCCTTTTTTATGAAATATAATTTCTTGTGTCCTTCCGTAATGACGATGATGATCTACTATTAAGGGTTTTGAAATTTCTAAAATTATCGCCTATAAAGAATGAAGTTTTTAGAAAATTCTGAGAGAGGATGAAAGGGAAGAGTAAAGTTGTGGTGGTTGAGGAATGTGTGTGGTAGGTGGGATGTGTTAACTGGCCAGAAGTTCAAATGGAGGGTAGAAAGGGAAAATGTGAAATTTGTTTGTATTTCTGCATTTCTTGTTTTTGGACCGTTGCATGTCCGACGGTCCAATTTTGAAGGAAATTATGGGTAAATAGTTGGCCCAGACAGGTCCTAACTATACAAATTGCCAAATAGAATTAAGTCATTGTTTGATGGAAATTAAAATAAGGTTTTTAGTAAATTTTGATAAAAATTGGTGAAAATATGTAATTGAAATATTGTGAATCCTATAAAATATATGTTTAAAATTAATTGTTACATTTAATTTAAATTCAAATTCAAATTTTAATAAGTACCAAACAATGGCTAAATTAATTCTTATCCGAATTTATATCGTGTACAGTGTAGCCTCTGCTTGATAATCACTAATGAGAAAAAATTAATGTTTTGAATAGTAATTTTTTGGAGAATGTAGATTAAAAAGTAGAAAAAAAATTTGTTTATGTGTAAAATATTTTATTATGTGAATATGTAGTTAAAAATGATTACGTGAAATAAAGAATTTTGTTTAAAAAATACGGATTTAGGGTGAGTTTGAGCCACATTATTTTGGAAGAATATATTTTAGAATAATCGATTGATGGAGAATGTATGGTTGAAAAAGAAAGAAAAGTTATTAATTTGATGAAAAATATTATTTTATTAAAAAATGTGTGATTAAGCCCCCGTTTGGTGCACATTATTTTCAAAAGAATGCATTTTTTTGGTTGATGTGATGGGGAGTATGTGGTTAAAAAAGAAGGAAAAGTTATTGATGTGATGAAAAATATTATTTTATTGAAAAATGTGTAGTTAAAAATGAGTAGAAAAATGAGAATGATAAAAAAATTGTGGCCCAAACAGGGGCTTTATCTATCTTTTCAATGACTGGAGACGACATTTGTGGGAGTTTAAATCAACATCCATTTTTTAAAGTAGGATTAGGGTCTAATTTAATCAAGTGAAGGACGCCAAGTTTATTAATACATAATTAAGAAAACTACAATTTGCACTAATGATTTTGCTTTAGCTGTCCACTTACCACTTGCCATATTAAACAAAAACAAGGCATATAGTAATCAATAGAAAATTAGGCCCAAATAAAACAAGGAGAGTATGGTCACTTTTTTACTTCTGGTAATTTAGTGGAATGACACTCGGGTNTGTTTCTATAGCCCGGTTCACTTTTAACATAGCCAAAGTGCAGAGGAAGTTAAAGACCAACCCGGAGAAATCTGGAATGGTCAAGAACAGTGTGAAAAACTGACACGTGTAACTCAAGGATTGATCAAGAAGTTTCTTTCTTTTTAAATCCATTTTTCTTCAATTGCTGCCTCATATATAAGTTCCACGCCTTCCTTGCTAAGTAATTGAAATTCCAAATTACAAAAAGATTTTCGCAAAAATTCCTGTAGTTGTTGGGTTTGTCGTTGATTGAAAGATGTGGAGTCAACCGTACCGGAAAGATGACGTGGAGTGGGGTCGCCGTCCATTGTATCCGATGATGCTGGAGAGCCCAGAACTCCGGTGGTCGTTCATTCGGAAAATATATACCATAGTCACTATCCAATTGCTTCTCACAATTGCTGTTGCGTCTGTTGTGGTTTCTGTTCGTCAAGTGTCGGTTTTCTTTACCACGACTGGGGCGGGTTTGGCCCTTTATATTGTTCTAATCATCACCCCTTTTATTGGTATGCTCGTTATATCTTTTGCAATTGTTTCAAACATTGAAAGTGGGTTTTTGATTTATGGATTTTATTGGTTTTATTTGTTTATTTTATTTTATTTTATTGTTGTTGTAATGGCAGTTTTGTGCCCCTTGTATTACTACTACCAGAAGCATCCAGTGAATTATTTTTTGCTCGGTTTGTTCACTGCTTCTCTTGCTTTTGCGGTGGGATTGACTTGTGCATTCACCAGTGGTAAATGATTCTGTTCTTCATTTATTTATTATTATTATTTTTTTTTTTGAAACAATTGGTATTGAGATGGAGGTTTTGGATATCATCTTGTTATTTATAGTTAAAATAAAAATTGTTGACTGGAGTACAAGTTGCAAAGAAATTCAAGAAGCCTTCTTTTACTAGAAATGAACTTTAAGTTGTGGATTTATGACGAAATTTGCATAGTATGATGCCAAGAGGTAATATCTCCTATTTATTTCCATGATATGCAACTCATTATTTCATTTGACATCAATCGTAAAAACTTTGACGGGCATCAAAATTAATTTAATGTTTGAACAATTAAATAGAAATTATGAACTTGAATGAGAAAAGTTTCTGTAAAGGGCACCAAAATGTAGCTCATCTCCTTGGGCATTTGTTGGTGCTTTCATATCCTATATACCTTATGATACCCGGTTCAGACCCATTAAAGTATTGAATGAGGGAGGAATTAAGGTTTGTGTAGAATGATTTCCTTAGGTTAATAGTTCCCTCTTTTCTTTCGTGTTGCAATGTCTGTATATAAGAATTAGGTCGATCCATATAATGTTGAGAATTTGTTAGAGATATGTTTGCTTGTATATATAGGTGAAGGTCTTATGAAATTTGCTTACCGGACATGATTCGGAATTAAACATTTAGCATTATATCTGGGGTCAAATGGTTGAAGAGTTACAAAGATTGACCTGATGCTTACTTAAACTTGGCTTAAGCATCAATGTCCCTGGTGTACAATATCTGCAGGGTCGTCCTTGATCAAGTAGTTTGGTAAGAAGTTAATGGGTATTAGTTGTAGTATAGTGTCTACCAATTGCATTGCTGAATTTCGCCTCTTAATAAGAGGTTTTGGTAATAGTCTACTGAGGTTTTATGTGACTTGAATTTGTGGCAGGGAAAGTTATTCTGGAGTCGGTCATCTTAACGGCCGCGGTGGTCATTAGTCTCACTTTATACACATTTTGGGCTGCAAAGAAAGGTTATGATTTCAATTTCCTAGGGCCATTCTTGTTCGGTGCTGTTGTTGTACTTATGTTGTTCGCTCTGATTCAGGTTTGTGGATTCACATTTTGCACATGTTTTTGTTGCTTATTCAATTATCAATTGCTATTGTTCGTTTAATGGAGTGCTGATTATATTTTACAGATTCTATTCCCTCTAGGGAGGATATCTGTGATGATTTACGGCTGCCTGGCATCACTAATATTCTGTGGTTACATCATTTATGACACTGATAATCTGATCAAGCGATATACCTATGACGATTACATTTGGGCTGCAGTTGCGCTGTATCTAGATATCATCAACCTCTTCCTATCTCTGTTGACCATCTTCAGAGCTGCTGATAATTAGAGATTTGATGGTGATTCCAAATGTTGATGCGTTTTTGTATTTCATCAGGTGCCGACTTTTATGGATATTACGCAGAATAATCTCAGTAAATAATGGTAGCTTTTACTGTTATTTTCTATTTCTAGTTGGATAATGAATTCAAACTTCAAAACACAAGTTTGACGAGAGTATGATGACATTCTTAAAATTGTGTGGAATGTGGAGTTAAATGACTGTTTGATTATCACTCTCCAATAGTTGTAAATGGGATCAAAATCTAGGTACCTTTCCTACTCAGGTTACAATAACCATGCGTAGTTCTTTGATTATAGCCAGATGAAGTTTACCATGTGCAATTTCATTGGAAATTGCATTGGAAACATCATTCTTGAGTGACGATACCCTTCTTATGTGCTTCTTTCTATAGCATGATGAAATTGCCTTTGGTGTGGGCGGGGGCAAATGAACATGGCTAAAGCAAAAAATTGTGTGGAATGTGGAGTTAAATGACTGTTTGATTATAACTCTCCATCTGATAGTTGTAAATGGGATCAAAATCTAGGTACCTTTCCTACTCAGGTTACCATAACCATGCGTAGTTCTTTGATTATAGCCAGATGAAGTTTACCATGTGCAATTTCATTGGAAATTGCATTGGAAACATCATTCTTGAGTGACGATACCCTTCTTATGTGCTTCTTTCTATAGCATGATGAAATTGCCTTTGGTGTGGGCGGGGGCAAATGAACATGGCTAAAGCAAAAAATTGTGTGGAATGTGGAGTTAAATGACTGTTTGATTATAACTCTCCATCTGATAGTTGTAAATGGGATCAAAATCTAGGTACCTTTCCTACTCAGGTTACCATAACCATGCGTAGTTCTTTGATTATAGCCAGATGAAGTTTACCATGTGCAATTTCATTGGAAATTGCATTGGAAACATCATTCTTGAGTGACGATACCCTTCTTATGTGCTTCTTTCTATAGCATGATGAAATTGCCTTTGGTGTGGGCGGGGGCAAATGAACATGGCTAAAGCAAAAAATTGTGTGGAATGTGGAGTTAAATGACTGTTTGATTATAACTCTCCATCTGATAGTTGTAAATGGGATCAAAATCTAGGTACCTTTCCTACTCAGGTTACCATAACCATGCGTAGTTCTTTGATTATAGCCAGATGAAGTTTACCATGTGCAATTTCATTGGAAATTGCATTGGAAACATCATTCTTGAGTGACGATACCCTTCTTATGTGCTTCTTTCTATAGCATGATGAAATTGCCTTTGGTGTGGGCGGGGGCAAATGAACATGGCTAAAGCAAAAAATTGTGTGGAATGTGGAGTTAAATGACTGTTTGATTATAACTCTCCATCTGATAGTTGTAAATGGGATCAAAATCTAGGTACCTTTCCTACTCAGGTTACCATAACCATGCGTAGTTCTTTGATTATAGCCAGATGAAGTTTACCATGTGCAATTTCATTGGAAATTGCATTGGAAACATCATTCTTGAGTGACGATACCCTTCTTATGTGCTTCTTTCTATAGCATGATGAAATTGCCTTTGGTGTGGGCGGGGGCAAATGAACATGGCTAAAGCAAAAAATTGTGTGGAATGTGGAGTNCGTCTACATGCTGCAAGCAATGCACGTGGGTCAGTTGCGTCACCCCTCCCCACCCACCCACCCACCCACCCACCACTAGACAATCCTCTAATTAGCTCATATGCTTCCTCCAGTAACCCGTCCCGACCCAAGATCACCCCCTTCACTATCCTTCCATGGTTACAAGAGCTCAAAACTGCCAAGAAATATACTTTATTAGGCTGGAAACCCTCTTCCTCGATTCTTCGAAAGAGAGTAGTCGCATGATTCATCTGCCTATATAACCCACGATCTTAGATCATGGGCGTTTAACACCACTTCTTTGGTCTCCATACGATCAAAAACATCCACAGCCTTCTCGAGCAACCCATTTTTTTAGCATACACGTCTACAGTTCGAGCAACCCATTTTTAGTATACCAGTACATACATCCACAGCCCCCAATGGAAGCACCAGCAGAAAGCAACCCAGCCAAGGTAGATGAATTATCCTCATATTTTCTATTGCCTAAAAATTCTGACTAAAGTGTAGTTGGGAGGCTATTTGATCCCTCCTAAATAATGTCGTTTCAAAGACAATGTATTATTGTTCATGTGTTTCAATTACTAAAATCTGCAAAATATTAAAAAAAAAAAAAAAAAAAA
>CAIGRF010272444.1:68451-88603 GCA_903798235.1 Fraxinus ornus
TTTTTTTTTTTTTTTACCTCATATTGTAGGGTGGATCTCAAAAGATATGAAAAATCTCCCTCCAAGGCCCAAGCCGTACATACGACTTTCATCGAATACGGCTTTCCGCGGATTCTATATATATTTTTGAGATCGAGCTAGAAATTCTGTTTAGTCACTTTAAATCGAGTATCCGTTTCCCTCCCTTTCTTGCTAGGATTGGAAATCTTGTATTTTACATATTCGTACGATTGAGTCCTTGGGTTTTCGAAATAGTGTAAAAAGAAGTGCTTCGAATCATTATTGTGGGCTGTGATGCCAGTGTCCAGCTCACTAGGCAATGATGAATGGCCTTATGGCCAAACCACTTATCAACCATTTGGTAGCTGAAAATAAGGCCCAGTCTCTTCCTCAACCTAAAAGTTGGTCCAGCCAAATAAGTGTGAGCTTCTTTGGTCGTTGGATTTATTTGAAACCTAATCTCGAAGCTTAGATATTTTGAGAGAATTCACTTGGTTTCTCATTCATTCGTCTTTTCAGTTCTTGAGGGTTTTCTAGAGTCTTTGACTTTCTCTCTGTTCTTTCATCTTCTTCTTTTTCTTCTGTGAAGAATCCATGAATGAATTTCTGGAGTTGTGTTTTTTTGTGAATCTGGTGAAAGAATATTATGATAATTGTTGGTATCGTTGAGCTCTTCTGGTCCATAGAAGAAGCTGCACGATTTGGTCTGTGATTCGTGAGGGTTAAGGAGATTTAGGCTTGTTTTGTGTTGATTCCTATGATGTTAGTTTCTGAGCTTTTCGATCGTTGATACTTTGAAGTTTAGTGGTTATTATGAGTAGTTTGATGTATTAAGGTTTACCAAGATTGTTCGATCTGTAATTTTAAGTTTGATATTTGTATATCAGTGGTATCAGAGCTTTATTTATCTATTCTTGGGTCTTCGATCGGGCGTTTGAAGTCTGGAAAATTAATTTTCAGACTTCTTCCCTTGATCGCCTGAAATCTGGAAACCCTAGTTTTCTGTTCCTTCGATTCTTGGAGGTTTGAGAGTACTCATTCTTGGTACTGAGTTTGAAAGTCTTGTTTGGTGTTCCTGTTCTTAATTTCTGGTTCGACTGAGATTCTCTATGAGTTTGGGGTTTCTTTGATTCTTGATTCCTTTTGTGGTTTCTGGTGGAACACCATCTCTCTGCTAAGACTTCCGTGTCCTTTGTTGTACTAAGACAGTTGAGTTGGTAGCTAATCGTTAGCTGCCCTCTAGTTTGCACATTCTAACCCTGAACTGTACCTTCTTGTGTCTGATTTTCAACTCCTATTATCATTGTTTGGATGATCAAGTCGAGCCTTGACCTGAGAACATGATTCTCATGGAATCCTGGTGAACTTGATCATTTTTGGTACATCTATAGTTTTGTTTATTTTGATTCTGCCCTACTATATATATTTTTTATACCTGTTTTAGTTTATTAAATCATATTTTTGTTTTCTGTTTTGTGTTGTTGCCTAGAATTTTTTTTTGTAAATCTTGAATAATTGTGACATTGCTTACTACTTGTTCATTGTGACCTATTACCCTTTTGTTTGTTTGTGTATATCAATTTACCTTTTTCTTGAGTGCATCAACTGTCAGAGTTTTAAGATTTTCTTGAAATACTTTGTGTTATTCTTGATTAATAAAACAATGACACATACTTTTGCATTTGGTGTTTTTGATGGAAAATGAGATTTCCCCATTTGGCAACAAAAGATTAATGATGTTTTAGTTCAACAAAAAATTGCTAAAGCCATAACACAAACTTTTCCTGAAACTATGACAGCTGACCAAATTCTTGAAGCTGATGAACTTGCATATACTTCTATTATCTTGCATTTGTCTGATCAAGTTTTAAGGGAAGTTGGAAAATAAGAGAATGTTAAGGCCTTATGGGATGAATTAGAGAAACTTTACCTTGGAAAATCCTTACCTAATAAGTTGTTTATGTTAGAGAGATTCTTTAGTTTTAAGTTAGATACCTCTAAAGACATAGAAGATAATCTTGAGACTTTCAATAAGTTGGTTCAAGATATCACCAATGTTGGTGATAAAGTCTCTGATGAGTATAAGACTGTTGTCCTTTTGAATGCCATTCATGAGACCTATAAAGAGGTCAAGTCTGCCATAAAATATGGTAGGGATACTTTGACTACTGAGATTGTTATTAACTCTTTAAGGAATAGAGAGCTTGAACTTAGGTCTGAGAGAGGTAATGGGGGATCTAAGACTTTGTTTGTTAGGGGGATGACCCAAAATAGGTTTATTGGAAACCAAGAAGGCTTTAACAATCAGGGGAACAATAATAAGAAGAAATTTAAGAGTAGGGGCAGGTCTAAGTCTAAGACTAGAAATAAAAAGTGCTATGGGTGTGGGAAAATTGAACATTTTATAAAAGATTGTTTTAAAAGAAAGAATGAAATGAAGAATAAAGGAATTGATGAATTAAATTTAGTTAAACCTAGTGACTCTAATTCTGTAGACGTCTTTATGGTGACTGAGCCTTCAATTGACCGTGATTCTGCAAATATTGTTAATGGTGAGAATCAAACCCTGGAATGGATCCTAGATTCTGGTTACATCTTCCACAAGTCTCCTAAAAGAAGTTGGTTTAATTCTTTTAAGGAGGTCAATGGTGGAGAGGTTGTAATGGGCAACAATATTGCATGTAGAGTTGATGGCATAGGTGAGATTACATTGAAATTTGAAAATGGTTATATCTTTACGTTGGAAAGGGTAAGATATGTTCCTGAATTATCTAGGAACCTGATTTCAATGGGAAGTTTAGATGATTTAGGTTTGTTAGGTAAGGTGGGTGATTGTTTATTAAAGGTGATGAGAGGATCTTTTGTGATGTTTAAAGGCATTAAGAGAAATGGGATTTATGTTGTTAAGGCTAGTGCTGTTATTAATGAGGTTACTAAGTCTTCTAGTGCTAATTCTAGAATTCCTTTATGTGAAAAATGCACCTTAGGGGAACAGCATAGGCTGCATTTTAACATTAGGAAACATAAATCTACATATGTTCTTGAGTATGTTCACTCCGATTTATGGGGACCTTCATCCACCATCACTCAATGAGGAAATAGATATTTCATTTCCTTAATTGATGATTTTTCTAGGAGGGTTTAGGTTTATTTGTTGAAACACAAATCTGAGACTTTTGGGAAGTTTAGATTTAGAGCTTGGAAACTGTTAATAGAAAACCAGACTGGGAAGAAAATTAAAACTCTTAAGACTGACAATGGCCTTGAGTTTTGTAATGCTGAGTTTAACCTTTTTCTATTCTGAGAATGGTATTAGGAGACGTAAAATAGCTCCTCATACCCCTCAACAAAATGGGGTGGCTGAGAGGATGAATAGGACTTTATTAGAGAAAGTTAGGTGCATGCTAATTGGTTCAGGTGTGCCCAAAACCTTATGGGAGGAAGCCTTGATGACATCCACTTACATTGTTAATAGAACCCCTTCTAGTGCTCTAGGTGATAAGACACCTAAAGAGCAATGGACTGGATCTGCTCCTGATTACTCACATTTGAGAAGTTTTGGATGCGCAACATATTCTCACCAAGATTTAGGGAAATTAGAATCCGGGGCCCAGAAATGTGTTTTCTTAGATTATCCTGATAGGGTGAAGGGTTATAGGCTGTAGAGTAGAGAATCTAGTGGTTTTAAGATCATTATTAGCAGGGATGTCACTTTTGATGAGCAAAACATGCCCTGTTTGAAAGGAAAAGGGTCTGATAAGTCTGTTGAAGGGGTAAGAGGTGATAGGACCAAGCTGCAGGTGGAGCTTGGCTTGCCTTCTCAACCTGCTGATGCTGAACAGGTTGAGACAGAGGTTGAAAATGAAAATTTGAGTGATAACAGAGAAGAAAATGAGGTTCAGGATGATGTAGAAGAGCAAGAGAGTGAAGATAATGACTATCAATTGACTAGAGATAGGATTATGAGAGATATTAGAGAACCTATAAGGTATAGAGACTACCTGACTTTAGCTTTACTCTCCTATCAAGACTTAGTCTTTAGATAGCCAAAATCTTATGATGAGGCTATCGCCAGTCAGCAATCTAAGGAATGGAAGATTTCTATGAATGATGAAAAGGACTTCTTGATTAAGAATGGTACCTGGATTTTAGTTCCTAGACCTGCTGGTAAATCCCTTGTTGATTGCAAATGAATTTTTAGTTTTAAATAAGGTAATACTGAAAAGGTGTCTATAAGATTTAAGGTCAGATTAGTTGCCAAGGGTTTTACCCAAAAGGAATGTTTAGACTATAATGAGATTTTTTCTACTGTGATTAAATATACTACCATTAGAGTTATGTTGCCTCTTGTTGTTCATTATAATCTTGAACTTGAACAAATGGATGTAAAAACTGCATTTTTACATGGTGATCTCGTTGAAATGATTTATATGAAACAACCACTTGACTATATTGATAAATCAAAATCTTATGATGTATGTTTGTTAAAAAGGTCTTTATATGGTTTGAAGCAATCGCTGAAACAATGGTACATAAGGTTTGATACTTATATTTCATCTGTTGGTTTTGTTAGAAGTGAATTTGACCATTGCTTGTACTTTAAAACAGATGATAAAAATGCTATTGTTGCTTTTATACTCTTATATGTGAATGATATGCTTCTAATTGGACATAACATGTATGTCATTAATGAAATTAAAAGATCCTTGAGTGCTGAATTTAAAATGAAAGACTTTGGACATGCTAAGAAGATATTAGGCATGGAAATAACTAGGAAAAGGCATGATAGAATTCTAATTTTGAAACAAACTACATACATTGATAAATTGGGTACTAGATTTGCAATGCATAATTCAAAATCTGTGTCGTACCTTTTGCTAGCCATTTTAAATTGAGTAAAGACCAATGTCCTGCAAATGAATCTGATATTAAACGAATGGAAAAGATTCCTTATGCTAATGATGTATGATCTATGACGTATACCATGGTTTGCACTAAGCCTGATGTGGCTCATGCTATTAGTAATCTTAGCAGATTCATGGCTAATCCTGGTTTAGAATTTTGGACTACATTAAAATGGTTAGTAAGGTATTTGAAAGGTTCTTACATTTAGGATTGTATTTTAGTGCATGCAATGATGGTGTTGTACTTAATAGTTTTGTTGATTCTGACTTTGCTAGTAATATTGATAATAGAAAATCTACTATAACATATGTTTTTACTTTGTGTGGGACATGTATAAGTTGAAAATCACAATTGCAACTTGTTGTAGCTTTGTCAACAACTGAGGTTGAATATGTGGCTGCAACAGAGGCCATAAAGGAAGCTTTGTGGCTTAAAGGCTTACTGTATTAAATTAATGAATTATCTAATCCTGTTGCATTATATTATGACAGTCAAAGTGCAATACATTTATGCAAAAACCCAGTTTTCCATGAAAGAACAAAACATATTGATGTTAAGTTACATTTCATAAGAGATATTGTTGCTAAATATGCCTTATTACTTGAGAAAATTGCTACTCAATTTAATCCAGTTGATATGGGTACTAAGGTATTGCCTTTAGCCAAGTTTAAATCATGTTTGCAAATGTTGAAAATTGATACTGGGTGATTTGTTGAGTGCATGAACCAATTCTGAACTTGATACTTTGGAAGATGATCACTGGAAGCTGTTTTACCTAGTGTATAGTAGAATTAACTGCCTGATTAACCACTAGCATCAATGTGGAGATTGTGGGCTGTGATGCCAGTGTCCAGCCCATTAGGCAATGATGAATGGCTTTATGGCCCAACCACTTATCAACCATTTGGTAACTAAAAATAAGGCCCAGTCTCTTCCTCAACCCAAAAAACCCGTCCAGCCAAATAAGTGTGTGCTTCTCTGGCCGTTGGATTTATTTTATGCCCAATCTCAAGGCTTAGATATTTTGAGAGAATTCACTTGGCTTCTCATTCATTCGTCTTTTCAGTTCTTGAGGGTTTTCTAGAGTCTTCGACTTTCTCTCCGTTCTTTCATCTTCATCTTCTTCTTCTTCTTCTGTGAGGAATCCATAAATTAGTTTCTGGAGTTGTGTTTCTTTGTGAATCTGGTGAAAGAATATTGTGATAATTGTTGGTATCGTTGAGCTCTTCTGGTCCATAGAAGAAACTGCACGATTTGGTTTGTGATTCGTGAGGGTTGATGAGATCTGGGCTTGTTTTGTGTTGATTCCTATGGTGTTGGTTTCTAAGCCTTTCAATCGTTGATACTTTGATGTTCAATGGTTATTATGAGTAGTTTGATATATTAGGGTTTACCAAGATTGTTCGATCTTTAATTTTAAGTTTGATCTTTGTATATCAATTGCTATTTGACTCGGATGTAGAACTCATTCGAGAGGGCTTGGGTATGAGAACATAATTGGAAGAAATAAGGATCGAAGTCCCATTTATGATTCAGCCTAGAAGACTAGTAAAAGTAAGGATCAAGAATGTTATTTATTTCAGGAGCTGGATTAGTTGCCGATAAGTATAACACAAGTCTTAAAAGTCTCAATTAGACAAGAACTTCGATCTATTGCCTAAGTTTTAATCTCTTTTCAAATAGTAAACATCATTTTTCTTGAAACAATTGATTAAAATCAGCAATAATCAGACACAAAAACTGTCTTCAAAGCCAGGTTTCTAACATCGAATGTGATTAGAACATCGAATGTGATTAGAACCCCTATATACCAGGTTTGCTGAAAGCAAAACATTTGTAAAATCAATGGAATGTCATGAGGATGCCAGTCGAAGCATCTGGCTTGTGCATTAGCTGATGGACTCATCGTCCCAACTCCAAATTAAAAGGGATAAATGTAAAATCAATCTGAAGGAAAAGTGACAAGTAATAAGATAAGCAATATTCATTGGAAATTTGGGAGGCAGAGGATAATGTATACCTGATACAGGCCCAGCAAGAAGAATTATGCTAAACAAAGACATTGGTAAATTGGCCATTCTTATTCAACAATTTTACGATCTCAAATTCTTTTTCAGTGAGAAAACTGAAAATGGCTTTTTTGTAGATGGAACAACGCATTGAGATTAGATTATGACAATCTTTTAAGATTATTAAAATATCAATACTAGATTCTCATAATTTTCCTATCAAAATTTTTATTCTCTAATTTAGGAATTAGTGTTTATTGCTGTGTTGGCTAAGCTCAAACATTTATGTACGAGGAAGTTCACTTACAATGAAATACCTAAGCTTTAAGATAAATAAGTCTTTTTTGTTATCCAAAATTGGAAATAACTAAGATAAAATAACGTACCCAAATATGTTCCCAAAAAGCTTACTTATAAGCTAAGTCAAACATGCGTTACGAGTTAGTTATAATTTCTAGTTGAATTATGATCAAATGGAAGGTTTTTTGTTGCTTCAAACTTGTATATGATAAACTTCTTAGTGGAAAAAAATGAGAGGAATTGAAATTTTGACGTTCAGAGGCAAGTGATCGAGGGTTGGTAGCTATGCAAAACATTTTCAAGTCAAGAAAAAGCTTTCGTGTTGACTTGTATACACGCTTCAGTTGAACCACATAAAATATCATTGTTTTTCTTTTCATTTCTTTTTCCCTTATTTATTCAGCAGAATAGATCTCCTTATTCACGTATTGGGTTTAGAACACCACAAGAAATGTGAGTGGTGGACCTGCAAATTATCATAGGTGAGAATAGTTGGGTGTAGACTCCAATGGAACACGTAATTGTTGATGAAAAGTAGGAGTTTGAGCTGGTGTCACAATCTAGGGTGTTTGATTCATTCATGCAAGATAAAACTGAAAGTGAAGGTAAACGATATCAACAAGAAGTTTAAATAGAAGTTTACTTAATTAAGAACTATGGATATAGTGACTTGATTGCATATATTTTAACTGTGGTTTAGAAGGTTATAGAGAATGAGCGTACAAGCTGCAATGAAGTTATTAAAGGTAATGACTCTCAACATTTGTAGAAGAGATAGTCTACAAACAAAAACTGCACTTGGGAAATGGTTAAAAGACCCAAAGGAACAAGATCGCAAATGGTTGCTCAAAAGCAAAGGAAGTAATTGAACCAACAAAATTCAAATGAGTGGACTATATATATTGTTATATGGAGTTTGAGCCAAGGGATGTGAAGGTTCCGATTAAGATTTGGAGTTCCATCTTAAAATGTCAATCTTAATAGGAGTTGTCCAATCATTTATAAATTGGTTTATGTTTTCACATTTATTCGATGTAGGATTTTATTCCTTAACAGTTTCAGTTTCACTTGGTGAATTGGAAGAAACGATACCGATACAACCACCAGAGAGATTTTGAGTCTATATGCAGCAAACTCATGTTTGTTTGCTCAAGAAATCTTTGTATAGACTGAAAGAGCCCCCACTGCACTATTGCTAACGGTTTGACAATTTTATTGAATGAGAGTAGTTTTAAAAGAATTAAGATTTGACTGCGGCATTTATTTCAAGAAACTACCATATGAAATCACTGTTTGTCATATGTTGATGACACTGGAAAGCCTGTAACAATATGTCTGAGATCAACAAATTAATATAAAAGCTAAGGTTAAAGTTCGAGTCAAAAGACCTTGGAATTGTAAGAAAATGTGGGAATTGCAAGGGATAGGAAGCCCTGTAAATTGTTCATTCTCCTTTTAGCTAATATTCCGAATTCAACTTCCTTTCATCTTCTTTCACACCCCCAACCATACGCCCCTAACATGACTTTAAATTTTCTTTTATTAAAAGTTGATATCTAGGTAATAATAACCTTGAAATTAGAACTTATTCGCCTTTTCTCTTCTCTACTACTGAGTATAGGGTAGGTCTAGGGCCTCACCATTTATAATTAACACAAGAACTTTACATAAAATATAACTCTTACGATTTAGAAGCATTGATACTTACAATAGTACCTAGAGAAACATGGTTCATTTGAAGTAAACAGGACAGTTAATTTAGTTATGAGAATATTTGTAGCAGAAAATCTACACTGATTTTAACTACTTCTAACATGCAGACAAACCTCATTCAGATGCTTGATCCTCAATCTTCTGTAGTTGAAGGCTGCGCACATGCACAAAATTGTGATTTCTTTCGCCTGTGAATCGTTCTTCTTCCATTATAAAGATAATCCCGCAAAAGAATTCTTCTTCTTGTGTCAGACATTTTGGATTTAACCCCCACTTCCTTTTCATCATCAAGTTTCAGCAAAACAAACTGAAACTTCTGTACAGCCAATTGCAATCGCGCAATTTTTTCTGAAATTCTTCTGGTCTGAACTGAGATTCTCCGCCTGCTAGCACTTCCATCCTCGTCAGACTCAAACGAGGAGTTTGCATCGAAGAAGGAGCTGTTTCCGACACGTTTCGTCAATTTCTTGCTGAGATCAAACAACTTCAGGATAGTCATGTCAGCTTCTTCGAGCTGTCCCTTCAACTTCTCACATTCAATAACAGCTTTACCCCTTTTGCTCTTCTCAGTAATTTCGAGATTTCTCTTCAAGTCTTGAACTGTAATTTCAAGATTCATCAGTTTCTGAGTATCTAAGTTAAGCCTTTCTAGGATATTCTTCTTATTCTCTTTCCGGAGGGCCTCAGTCGATCTTTTGGAGATCTCTAACTTGTCCACACTCAACTCATTTTCAATCAATGCATCTGAAATGAGAGACTTATCTTTCCGTTTGTTTATTGATTTAACCCGACGGAAATCAGTGATTTTATCAGCTGATGGTGAAATTATTTTCTTTGACTTGCAAACAGTGAGACCGATGCTTCCATCTCTATCTGCAGCTTCCCATAATTCTAATACTTGATTATCAGTCGCAACCTGTTCTTTCCATTTAATTCCAGGAGATGAACATTCAGATTTCTGATCAAGCATGATATCCTTTGTTAGAAGTGATTTTTCTGCCTCGGATATGTCGGATATTGGCTTCAAATTTCTACTGGACTGGCTGATCTTTGATTTTAACTCTTCAATTTGGCCCATTGCAGATTCAAGACTGGAATGAAGATCAACGTTTTCCTGAACAAGGAGGCGTGTCATCTCAACTGTTGCCTTTTCAATGGCTCGAACCCTAGCTTGCAGACTTTGCAAGTTTGATAATGTATCTGGTACTGTGGCCTTCTCATCTTCGTTTAAATGGTTTCCACATAGATGAATCATCAATTGATTACTCTAGAAATGCAAAACAATGAGATGAATCCAACAATTAATATAAGTTACACGTCTATGATGTAGCTTGATTTACTAAAGAACAATTCTTACCAAGTACAACAATATTGACATTATCCTAGCTGAAGATTTTCAATCACATTTAGTCACACAAGAAAGTCAATTGAAAATTTTAAGAGCAGCTTATCATAATAAGTGATATTTTTTTAGGAAGATAGGCAATGCAGTTATAATGGTGGACAACTGTCTGTCTTTTCAGTGAAAGATCCTTATCTAATATTTTCATGAAAACCCATGTTTGATTCCTCATTCTATGTATTAAGGCGAGAGATTCTACCCAACAGCATATTCTATATCTTCGTATATTCAACTATGCCAACATAGATAAGAAGATGGCCTAGTAATTTCTAGTTAAGTCCAAGCTAAGTACTTGTTTTTTGAAAAACCAAGGAAACCAGTCATTTCTGGTGGTAGGGCTCTGGAGGGAAAATGGGATTGAGAAGACAAATAACATTTTTTTGACAAGCTACATTGAAGTGTTTATATTGTGCCGTATTGGAAACAAGAAAATTATCAGACTTGAGACAACCACAAACACATTTCTGATGAGAAAAATAGGAAGTGTACAAAAATATTCACGTAAAGATGGAAGGAATTTGGATATCCATATCTATATCAGATGCTAGAGGGCATTGGACATCGAAGGAAATTGTTGCTATATTTGATGTTTAGTTAATTTAAGCTTCCGCTCTTTCTTTCAGCTATATATAATGCTAGCAATCTAATCACAAGTTTCATTTTACCAATTCTTTTATGACAATTGCAACTCAAATAAATATGTTGATAAAGATTCTAATTTTCATGTCTCAGCTGAATCTTTACATAATCTAGAAGAACTTAATCATCCCATGTCTGTCACATTGTGAAGTGTCTGAATTAATGCAACATAGTAACAAGTAACATCTCGGCCAGGCATGTCATTTTACATAATTAATTTCATGGGAACCAACTAAGAATTTTTAACACGGAATATTAGTTATTTAAGTGTCAAGATCACTTCAATATAGGAACAAACCCTCAAAATCTCAGATCAGCCTGGTTCCATTAGAATGATAAATCTTACCTCCATTTCCTCATGTTTAGGATTTCGAAGCTTGATGTGTAAATTGGTGTGGTTCTCCAGGGATGAGATGCATTCCTTCAAAGAAATTATTGCAGCCCCATAAGCAGTCAGTTGACTTTCGAGACCTTTATTTTCATCTATATAGCCAACACAAGCTTTGTAGAGCTCATGAAACTTCTGCTCATAGAGATGCTGGCTGACTATAGATGACTGTAATTGACCAAAAACCAATGTAGCATGAGTCTCCAACACGTCATTCTCCATACTTAGTTGGCCATTCTCTGCAGAGAGTTTGAAAATCTGATCTTCTTGGCAGTTTCTAATCATCTTGAGCTCATTATACTGCATCATCAAATCTTCCAAATTCTCTCTCAATTTGAACTTCTCAGTTTCTATCAGATTCATCTTCCATTGAGCTTCCTGAAGTTCCAATTCGCTCTGACGTACCATACTCTTTCCATTTTCAATCTCGTTATCCAGCTGATCTTTGGCAATGGAGACAGTTTTCAATTCATCCTCTGTCGTCTGCAATCTCTCATGGAGATGAAGATTTTCCATTTGTAATTCTTTCAACCTCCTCTCATTTAAGCTTAACTTTCCCATAATAGCACCATTGTCACCATGAAGTTTATTTAGATCATCACAAAGTTCTCTTAATACCATGAATTTCTCACGAGCACAGTCTCTGATAATCGAGGAGAAGTTATCTAGAGCTAACATTTTACCACATAAAACAGAATTTTCCTCTTCTATGATGCAATTCTTTTCCTTTAAATGTAAGAACTTGTCTGCCAAGGATCTTTTCTCCTCGCAAATTTCTAAATTCTGTTTCTGTAATTTCTGGCAAGCAACCTGCACATCCAATAACTTCTTGTGTAAATTGCCTATCTCGGTCATTAGTTCATCGACTTTGCAATCCCCATCCATCAATCTTATTTGAGTGATTTCAAGCTGAGAAGTTAAAGCCTTCTTTTTACTAACCAGATCAATCTTCTCTGTGACAAGTAACTGACATGAATCTTCTAAGCTTTTAGATTTATCCTTCAGAGCTTGAAGTTCAACATGAGCATGAGAAAGGGAATTCTCAAGAACAGTGTTCTTCTGCGAGAGTTTCTCTAGAGTCTCACGTGTTACCTGTAGCTGAGTCATGAGTGTACTATTCTCATCAAGAAGAGTCAATTTCTCCTCCGAAAGAGATTCATGGGATTGCTCCATTGAAGTTTCTAAAATTGAATGTTTCTCAAGAAGGTGCTCCAAAGTCTCCAGCTTCTCCAAGAGAACTACTTTATCCCTTCTTTCTCTGTCGCAAGTTTCCTTCAGATTAAAATTCTGATCCTGTAATTCCTTCACTGATAATTCCAAGGACTCTGGGTTCAAGCCTATGGCATGCACCTTCTCCAAAAATGAAAGGTGTCTCTCGTTCAAATCATTTAATTCTTCCTTCAGGCAGTAAACTTCGCTTTGAAGAGCATTACTTCGACTGAGTTGAAATTCAAGTTCCCCCTCAATGTTCCTTTTCGTTTCTTTTAAGCTACAGATCTCGTTTTGCATATACTTCATCGACAAGGCTGAAGATGCATTGAGCTCATCCAAGTTCTTGTTCTCCTTCTTAAACTTGAAGACGTCATCTTTTAAACTCCGATTTCGGGTCTTTACAACTTTCGAAATTCGAGCCCTCTTCTGCAATTCTGAAGCCATAGATCGCAGTTCTTCCTGAGTTTGAGAGTGTAAATGCTGCAAAGCTTGGAAAGCTTTTTCAGTGTCCACAAAATGCAAGCGCTCTTCCTGTATACAAACCCAAAGTCTTCCCAATTCCTTCTGCTTCTCCGTAAGTTCTTGAGTTTGAGTTTCCATCTTCAACATCAAGGATTCCACCTCAAAGCGAAGAGATTGGTTTGATCTTTCTAACAGAAGACATTGCTCTTCAGCATCTTTAAATTTGGAAGCTCCAATATCTACCTCGACAGTTAGACGCTGTGCCTCCTCCTTGGCACATATGACTTTGTGCTCTAGACTGGAAATCATCTCCAAGCATTTCTGGTGTTGGAGAGTTGCAGCTTCCTTCTCTTTGGTAAATTTGGAAACGGTCAGCTTCAGAATCTCAACCTTACTTTCTGTTTTTTCTGTTCGCTCTTTCAGCATTCTTGATTCTTTTTCAGTAATTTGTAGTTTGTTCTCCAGGTTCTCTATCGTCTCCAAAGATTGCATGTACTGATTGTGAGATGCGTCTTTCAATGATTGCGCTTCAGCTTCAGCTCTACTGGCTTTTTCATTAAGTTCCTTTGCACGATCTCGGGCACTAGAAATAATATTGTCAAGATCAGCTATCATGTTCAAGCACAGATGGTACCTTTTAAGGGTAGCCTCCTTTTCAGCTTCTAAGTAGGACAGTGATTCCTTCAAGATAGCAACTTCATTTTCTGCACTACTTGCACGATCACTAAGAAATTTTGAGTCCTCTTGGGTAAGAGAAATATTAGTTTCGAGCTTGGATACTTTATCCAGACTCTGTTGATACTGAACAAGGACAGCTTCCTTCTCAGCCTCCATTCGAGCAAGGGTTTCTTTCAAGACCAGAATCTCCTCCAATTGAGCACTTTGTTGTTTCTCATCTGTTTCATCAAAATTAAGGCCATTTCTCGCCGTCTCTTCTATCAATTTCGCATTATCACCAGGACAAAAGAGATTGTTGAACTGTTCCAAACCTATCTTTCCCTTTTCAGAGTCAGAGTCAGACTCAGTTGTGAATTCTCCAATCTGTTCGGCAGAATGACAATAAGATGAAGATAGTTCCACAGCATCCTTATCCGTTTCACATAATGCACGTACAGGGGTTGAAATCTCAGGAGTTCTAGGGTCAGTCCCAGAGACAGAATTTGTAGACGAATCATCAGCAAATGTCAAGGGAACTTGATTTGGAAAAGCTTCTGCCATAGTGCGGTGAGCCTGGCGAATCACACCAGTAGCATGATCATATCTTTCTGCAAGTGCACGATATGCCCGGTAGAACTCCTCAACTAGTTTCATAAGCTCTGGACGTTTCTTGTAATACATCTCTGCCCTCCTTGCAAATGAATCTGCATCTTCTTCTATAAGCTTGATCATTGCTTTGACATTGGTATCCATATCTGTTAAAGAATGACAGAATCAGCAGCACATAGCAGGAAACTATAAAAAGCTCACATAATTAATATAATACGACCATAATTGAAGAATTCAGTTCTGCACCTTACCGGGACTTGTATCGAAAACATGTACAGCATTGCTAAAGTACATTAGTATCACTCTTAACTACAAGAATGAGTACATGATTCCTTTTTAGTATCCAATCAAGAGCACACAAGTGTAGAGAATTAGAAACTATAATTCTATTCCATATAGAGGAATCAATTTGCAGAAAGAAATAAAGACACATAAGATTTATAGAAGTTTGTCTTAATGTGAGACTACGTCATCTTCCACAGGTGTAGTCATTCACTATGATGAAAAATGTTTACAAGAATAAATCGCACATTCTATCTTCTCTAGCCTCTCACCGCTTTTATGATGGTAACATAAAAGCATAATGAAGGTTCCCTATTTATAAGACAAATTAGGGCAAAATCAAAATTTACAAGGACAAATTCCTAAACTATCCTTAATTCACTTCGACCAACTTACTGGCTCCGCACAACGGCAATAATTAGTCTCCACATCTTAACAATAAGGAGCACGCTGCTAAAAAATATGTGACACAATTTCCTCATATTGAATGTTCTCCATTTTATGTATGTTGGAAGAAACATGATCAGGGAATCTGTTTCCCTAGTGGGCAGTTGTACAAGAACAAATCTTCTTCACAAGTCACTCCTCAAAGCGGTGACATAAGATCTTCATGAATGTCGAAATGTAACATTAGTTCCCCTTGGCAAGCCATGCCCATGTTGTAGTATTTCTGGACATCAACTCCTCATGCATAGGGGTGTCCAAAACTCCCGAACCGAACCGGACCGGACCGAACCGAACCCGAACCGAACCGAACGGTTCTTCACAAGTTAAATATTCAAACGGGTACCCGAATCGAGAACTGATGGGTATGGGTCAGGTCTCGGGTCTAGACGAAGAATCGAAGAACCAAATGAGAACCGAAACTAAATAATTTTTTTATTTTATTTATTGAATTAATTAAATTATTTTATTTCTTTCTAAATAAATTAACAAATTAATTAATTAAATGAGATCATTTCATAATTTTAAGTCTATTCATAATTTTAAGCCTTGGGCCTCAATTTTTTAATATGGATCACCGACATTTTAATATTAATATCTACTTTTTGGTATTTGTATGCATTGAATTAATGTTATTCGACAGCTAGTTATTTATATATTTTTGAATTGGGCTACATTAATTTGTAAAAGTTACGAATGAAATGTCATTAGTTATATTTATGTAGTGTTGCTGTAAATGTTAAAAAATTTAATTATGGCATGGAATTGAACCGAACCCGAACGGTTCCATAATTATATTTGGACCCAACGGGTCATTTATTAAATACCCGAAAATTTTGGAATCGAACCAAACCGACCCACGGACAGCCCCACTCATGCCATCTTAAACCAATGCCGTGAAACCGGTAAAGCCACCATATTTTTTGCACTTTAAAGAGAGAGATGCAAATGAGGTAAATGTACAGTACCAAATATTGTAGCTCTTTAGTGAAATATGACCTCTCAAAATCAATTATTCAAAAAGCTGAAAGCCTCCTAAGATAACTTGAGTCTGCTGGTATGTATGCAAGTTCGGTAAAGGGCTAAGGAGCAAGGGGATTTTATACAATCAAACTTGAAATCAACTCTCAATTGCTTTAAATAGGTCTGCAGGATATATTGATCACTTTAGGGGGGGGGGGGCTTAAAATTGAACCTTTCCCTAAATAATTGTTTTGCTTCTCAGTGGTTACTATAGAATATGAACTGAAAAGTAAGAATATAAAACAGGACAAGATTGCTCATGATCCCAACCGGTATGGAGATTTTGGATTTTGCTTTTATGACTGCTAACGCAGGTAATCTCGAATTCTTATGACTTTGTTTACGATTCAACAAGTATATATTGGTGATGCTTCCTCCACTACAATTTAAAAGATTTATAAACTAAAGGAGAGATTGTGAAGCACAAAACCTCATCCAAGGGTGGAACTCTCATGTCTGACATGTATCGAACAACTAAACTACTTGGAAACTTTGTGCACGTATTGAACATGCCACATGGCATGTTCTATTTTGTATAGATATTTAAGTCTTTGACATGTGATGGAAACTTCTCCATCTCACCCCAATTACCTGTTGCACACACCTAGACATTCTTTATATCCTTCTATTTTCCGACACATTGACATTACTAGCTTCAACCATACTCACTACATTTCCAGTGCCTGCTCGAGGTATTCATTACTCCGTACTGCTCAATTACCCAGGCCAACAAATAGCGTATAATGTCACTAATACTCAGATGGAAATATGCCATAAGCAAAAAGTTTAAACTGGCAACTCAAGTAAGAATTTAAACCTGGGCACCAGCAACATGTGTTATATCCAATCAAAATTAAGTTTGCCCCATATCAAAATGGGAGCCAAGTCAATACAAGACTAATAGATTACCCAATTGAACATGATCCAGGACCTAGTTACCTAATTGAGCCAGTTCATGGATGATGACACAAGTAACATCATGAAACTTAAGGTCTAGTGCTCGGCACAAACCAAGGCATGGCCGATAAACTTATTCGACTTTTAATGCTCCGACAAAGTGTATTCAATGTGAAAGGAAATGATAGGACCAACAAGCTATCAACACGCCTATTCAGCTTCTTATCCATCAGGTGACAACAAAGAGGGAATCCATAACTTATGAGACTCAAAGCTGTCCAAGCCAGGCACCTGTTCAACTAGTATCTATTTGTTCAACTGTATATATCCTCGAAGCTATTTAATCCAGGTATACAAAGATTTTCTTCCAAATCTAAAACCGTACACTACTATTTTTCTTGAACACTTCACTCAACTGAATCTAGCACTGAAGTATGGTTAACCATCCTGCTCTTCTTTGTAAATGGACAACCAAACTTAGGATTTACTGTTTTGTATAATTCTTGGCAGTTGATGTGGACCTCTGATAACATTACAATGTCAGCAATGAGTATATATGGCAAGAACAAATAAACCTACAAATAACGGGAAGGATTTTTCACAATGCACAGAATCTTTTGGCATCGAGCCTACCCTCACATGCAGGGATCCAATAACCCGGTATTCTTCCTCATGGATATTGGATGCTTAAGCCAATAAGGTTTCACCTCTGTCTACCCTCTTATTTTACTATGCATATGGATCTTGGGGTAGGGCTAACTAATTCTTCTTGTTCTAACTCTTCTCTAAGAATGCCTTTTAAAAAAAATAACCTTCATTTCTATTTTTCATTTAAAAGCCATATTTAATGGAAAGTGACTTACATATCCTTATTTAGAAGACTTTCTTTCCTAATCAATTCTAACCTCGTCACAATTGACCCCAATCTAGTCGAAATCAACCCCCCTATTTTACCTCTCCAAGTCTTGTATTCTTCAAACTCATCAACTCCTTATTTCAAGTCTTTGTCTTCTTGAAACTCTCAAATCAACCCAAGTTTATCTTCTTTCATTGTTCTATGGAACATAAAATGGGACTGGCACCTGGCGGTCAGGATGCAGGGAGAGAGGACTGGAATGTAGTAGTTCTTACAACATTGTAAAAGCAAGATATTTTCATAGCCTTCATTCACTTTTGGCTTTCTTATGTAAATTTCTCAATCTAAGGAGCAAATAATTAACAGCTTCACCAATTTGACAACATATCTAGCCATATAAATTGTTAAGGGATAAAACCCCACATCAAATAAATATGAAGATATAGACTAACTTATAAACGTTTAAGTTGCTCATCTTAATAATGTTAACTTTTTAAGATGGAATCTCAAGTTTAACTATCAGAGTCCATTAAATTCCAACGATCAATTAGATCCAATTAAAATCCAAAAAATGAGCACGCGGATTTCAGAAGTGGTCCGCTCAAAATGAGCCACCATCTTGTGGGGCATGTCAAGGGGTAAAATCTCACGTTGAATAAAGATGAAAATATATACAAACTTATAAAGGTTCGGTTGAGCTTATAAGCTCCTTAAAACAAGTTTTTGTCTATAATGAACTGCCTACTTCCCAAAGAAAAAAGCCTTTTTAAAGGAGCTTTTAAGCTTAACAAGGTTCAACGAGGACTGCATGCACAAGAATAAATCAGTAATAAACCTTCAGAATATTACCTGTAAGGTTATCCTGAAGCCATTTCGAGTTTTTGGGGCTAATATGGCTATCCCACCACCAGGAATACATCCGTCTTGAATCCGAATCCGACAATGATGCCATCTTTCTTTCTTATAGAAGCTATTCAAAACTTTGCCAAACTAATAGCATAATTCTGGTTATAAATCCAAACCTGGAATAAAGGGAAACATAACATTTCAAACACCCAATTCCATATACAGAAAAGGGTAATAAATAAATATATAAAAATTATGAAATCCAACAATCTACAGACACTATACAATATAAAAATAAAAGATCCCTGAAAAAAATCATACATGGTACAATATAACTACTTGAAAAACAAAACCTGGAGTACAAATAAAAATTATGAAATCCAACATTTTACAGACACTATACAATTTAAAAATAAAAGATTCCTGAAAAAAATCATACATGGTACAATATAACTACTTGATAAACAAAACCTGGAGTCCAAAATTATATTTTGAGAAATCTGGAGGCAGATTTAGGAAAAAGATCTTCAAAAACTTACTTGGCTAAATTACAAAAAAGATAAACTCAGATCATGAAAATTAAATCAGGAAAAATTTGATGTATTCCAGAGAATCACGTATTTTGGTTATATATAAATAAAAATTTATTTTTTTGGTATCAAGCAAGTGCACAACGATTCAAAAAGCAGAAATAAAATATAGGAAAGGACTGAATTCTCACTGACCCATGAACATGATCATCTAAAAAAAACACACACACACACAGAAAAAGTGAAGTCATAAAGAAATCATACTGGATGTACATGGAGAAAAACAATCAAATGTATAATAAATTACTGTAATTAACTGAAGAATATGAAAAAACCTTACTGGAGAAAAGGAAAATGAATTGGTAACGGTGAGTAAAAAGACAGCTCTACTTCTGCTTTTTCAGCTTTAATTTTCTCTTTTTCTTCACCCCATTTTCTCTTCAGATCTCTCTCTCTCTGTTAATTCTCATTGCTTATTTATGTGTATATATAATGTACGTATATCCTGTGCTTTGATACTGCATGAGTATGGACCAAACTAGTTTCTTGAATTGGGGTTATAAAAAGAAGGGTGGCGAAACACCCATTGACAAGATAGACATACCCAGTATAGTTGGATTTTACTTTTTTCTCATTTTTGTTTTATTTCTGTCAATTTCGTTTTACATATCGAACCAAAAGTTTGAGGGAAACAACTGAAATGACGAGTTTGACCTTTATCATCTTTCTTTTTCTATTTGGTGGTTGTAATGATGATCCCACAAGTTGACTGTGCTTCCTGCTCACACTGGTAATTCATAATTCTATTATTTTTTCTCTCAAGGACATAGATTGAACTTCGCATGTTATAACTTACTTTTAATTGATTTTGTTTCTTTTGAACATGCTTTCTTCAACAGTTAAGTTTTTTTTTTTTTAAATTACTTTTTTCCCCTCAATGTAAGTACCTATTTTTTAATGTTAAATTTACATTTTTTT
>CAIGRF010272451.1:0-12969 GCA_903798235.1 Fraxinus ornus
CACACTTAATTAACAATTCCCTAGAAAACATTTTCTAGGCAATTACTTTCCCTGTAAATCATTTTCTTTCCACCCATTTTCCACCCTTGCAATCAAACGAACCCTAAAGTTTATAGCCTTTCTTATCTCAATGGCTAATTCTTGATGGGCCCGCAATATGACTTCCATGGACTCGGACAACGTCTATGCATCTTGGATTGGATCTGGCCCAAGTGTCATGGAAATATTAGAGTTAACTTCACAAATACCCTATTTTGTCCAAAACATTTAAAATACCTATTTTTCATGAACCTTGGCAACGTTTTGATCACTACCAATTCCAAAGGAAAAACACCCCTGGAATTTGTAGTGCTCTGCAACAGAGCTTTGCCGCAGCTTCCAAGGGACAAGTAATGCAATTGAGGCTTCAACTCCAAAATATTAACCAGCTAGCTAAAAATTCATATCCCAATAAATTAATTTAATGTGAAAACTCATCAATTTGAAGAAAGAGAAGGGGATTTAGCAGCGATGAAATCGTGACGGTGGTCGGCAACAATGACATTGACATCTTGACTCTTGAGATCATCACAATGGTACTATCTTCTTGATGTAAACATGGAGAATGTATTTCAAAATGTCTTTAGTTTAAACTTGTTTTTCCTTTACGTGTGATTCCTATTTCCCACAAAATAAAAGTAAAATTACAAAATATTGCTTCATTGAGTTTGAATTCATTATGGTTTATTGTCACTGAGTGAAATAAACAATATTATGGTTCTATTGCAAATTCAAAGTTTCATATTGGTATGAAATTTTAAGTAACCATTCTACAAATCGATTAGTTAAAACTTAAAAATACTCTTTGGACGCTTGAAAGGATTTTCTTCTCTCTATTTTTTTTTTTTTTTTTTTTTTAAGTAGACAACGTAGCATTACCGACTTGAGTTGGCAAAAAAACTCATTTTACTAAACAACTAATAAAAGTATTTTCTATATCCCAAACATTTTCATTGGGTATCAAAAGTAATTCTCATTTAAGCTTACATGTTTATCTAAGCTCAAAAAATTTAGTCATGCTTAAGTTTAAGTAATTAAATAAAATTTTATTGATTAAAGTTCACTTACTTTAAAAGTAATTACGATTTATTACAAAATAAGTTATTTCCATAATATGAGTGAGAAAATATTAACCTACCTAAACACATTTATGGAAATCACTCTGTATTATCTTAAATCATCCAACAGAGGATCTTGGTCTTGGATCTGCTTATTATGATAATACATAATTTTAATTTTAATTTTAATTAATTACACATCAACCCCCACCTACTTGAACATGTGGTATGCCGGTTCACCTTTAGACTTGTAGGGCCACAACCATACCAATCCACCCCATAAGATGGTCAATCTGTAAAATTTCGAGCAGTGCATGTCCTGAGTGGGACCCATTAAGAAATTTTAAATTTGCAAAAACACCACCTTTATTTTAATGATGATATAATTTCTTCCCAACTTTTGGCCCCTTCTAATTATTGGATATGAAAAAGGAGTACAATGAAATTATCTTTGGAAACTCAAGTGAAAAGCTTATCTAAAGGCTATAATTATTAACAAATTTATCTGGGTCATGAGTGCTATGTAGAAAATTTTAAAAAAGGGTTTGAGCCCTAAAAGCGATTCCTTTCACCTAAGTTCATGAACTTTCAAAAGGGTTACATTTTTTTTTCCTAATCTAATTGATTCTATATAGGAGTGGACATGAAAAACGAATAAAAATACTACTTTATGTAGTTTTCTTCAATGTATTGAACTTACATAATGGACATATTTGATCGTTAGATTGTGCCTGTTTGAATTTGATTTTAATCATACAATAATTTAAAGTTTAAAGCTAAACTTAATTCTAGCCACACACTTAGCAAGATCCAAATTTACTATCCACTCACATACTAACAATTTCTATCACATTATTATTGAGCAACTTATAAATAAATTTAAACAAGTTCGAATAAATTTCATTTGTTAATCTCATTTTCAAGTCTTGTCCAATTCAGAATATCAACATTATACGTGTACAATATTTCTAATCAATATTCGCAATTCAATCAAAATATACATTACTACTACTACGACTAACAATATTTTGAGTATAGTTCCATCAACGACCAATTTAGGTCAATCTCACGAAAATTACAAAATTTCCTTTACTTGTTCAATCTTTCTTTTGTGCAAGTATCAGGGTAAAAATCTACGTTTATAAATATTACTAAGTCATATTAACAAAATAAACTTTTGTAAATGAAATTTAATGTGAATAGACAGAGATATTAAATTCAAATTATAAAAATTGTATATGTACCTAGCATTCTCTATGTATAGGCTTTATATATAGAGATAAAGAGATGGTTGTGATATCATTGTCAAAGTGGGCAACGATAATGTTTAGGGGGAACCACTCGTGCAAAAGTAGTTAAAATTAAATAGTAGAATTAAGAAGAATGTCAATGTCTATCACACGAGGGCTACCACCCTAGATATAACCCATCAAACACAACTGGCTGATGGCACTCCATAATACATGCAAGATAAAATCAAAACACAAAAGTCTTTGTGATTGACAGCCACCTCACTATACACACACACACTAATATTAATACATAATACACATATATGGAAAGACGAATATAACCCTGCTAATTAACAATTTTTTTATACGTGAATGCTATGTTAATTGATATTCAAAAACTAATTTATAGAAAAGTTTTGCATCCAAAATAATTTTTAGAGAAAGTCATATTGATATAATTTTCTTTAAAAACTTTCTAAGCCTCTGTTTGGTGCACATTTTTCCCCAATAATGCATTTTTTTTACGTGACGAGGAATATGTGATTGAAAAGGAAGCAAACGTTATTGATGTAATGAAAAATACTATTTTATTGAAAAATGTATGGTTGAAAATGAGTAGAATAATGAAAATAAAAAAAAATCACGTGACTCAAACAGGGGCTAACTAGAAGAAAATAATCAAATCGATCCAAAAGTAACTTTTGGAAAAAATAAAAAATCAATCAAACCGACCAAACCAAATTGAGTCAGGGCGATTTTGGTTTTTTTTAACAAGAAATCTATTTGGTTCGATTAATTTTAACCGTGAAAAATTCGAATTGGATTGGTTGCAGTTTAAGCAACCACTCGTCAATTAACCGACTCAACTCATTAAATATTTTTTTTCATTTGAAAATTCATATTTTTAAACTTAAAAAACAAAATAATAAAAAAATTAATTCATTCTCAAATAATTTGTTTATCGTCTACGCTTCTTTTACCAAAACTCCAAATTTTAAAAGGAAAAAAAAAGGCAAGGAGAAGAATCGATTGTTGTAAACTCGAAATTTAGATTGTTGCTTACTTTTCAGGTTAGTGTAATTATTTGTTGGTAACTATTAGATATACAGAATGATTTAAGAATACTGGCCATTTACTATATATACATATGTAAACAAAATTTTTAAACCAAAATAGGTTATTTTTATTTTTTAATTCGTACCAATGTCCAAACCAAATCAACCCAAACTGATTTGGTTTAGTTTCAACAGTAGGATTGAATTGGAATTTACCTAAACTAACCAAGTTGATTTTGGTTTCGAGTTGGACTCAAAACCAAGTCAATCCGAACCATGCATAGACCTAATCAAAAGCTCATTTTGACTTCTCAAAAGCCACACCAATTGGACCCTAAGTTTGGCAGAGCCTAAGCCTCGTTCATTTGTCAAATTTATAAATTAATTTATAAAGAGGATTAACGATGAGTCATGCGGAATGTATGATTGAAATTAATATTTGACTTTGATTGAATTTATCAAACAAATTTATAAATTATATCTAAACAACGTATTTTTATTTATTTATTTTTTTACGTTTATTAAACATAACTTCTATGTTTCTATTTATTAGGATCGACAATCTATTACCACTTATTATGTGCACATTTTATAATATCTACTAGATGACATGATTTGCCTATATTGTTGCCATAAAAAATTTCAAGATGTATCTAAGTTGCTTATATGACGCGTGCAACTTTTAAGCATTTAAAAGCCACAACAAACAATTACCACAATTGCTTATAAGCCCATGTTTGATGCACATTAAAATAGAAAAAAAAAATGCATTTTTTAATGTGATGGTGAATATGTGATTGAAAAAGAAAGAAAAATTATTGATGTGATAAAAATATTATTTTATTGAAAAAATATGTGATTGAAAATAAGTAGAAGAATGAGAATGATAATGTGGCTCAAATAGGGACAGGCGGGCTAAGTAATTTTCTTGAAAGTTGTATAATATGCTTATGAAACAATTACTTTTTAGGGTTTGTTTGAGCCACATTATTTTGGTTTAATGTATTTTGGAACAGTAGATTTATAGAGAATGTGTGGTGGAAAAATAAAAAGAAAAATTATTGATGTGATGCAAAATAATATTTTATTGAAAAATGTGTGATTGAACTTAAAAATAAGTAGAAAAATAATAATGTAAATTTTAATATGTACCAAACATGGAGTTAATAACTTTCAAACTTTATCAATATAGGTAATTTATCAAAGAGGAATCACATAAATTAGCCACCAAGCAAGAACACGAATGTCGCGTGAAAGGAGTAAATTTCTGCGGCAGTTCAGATAACCGTAAAAGTACGCTACTTTAATGCGCACCTTCATCCACCTGGCGACAGTTTTGCCATTAATAGTTTCTGGTTTTATCTTGCGCCGTATACTAACCAAAAAAGAAAAGAAAAAAGAAACAGATGGCACCTCGGTAAATCTGGACCAGGTAGAGGATAATTTTGTCAAATTTTATTCATACTTTAGAATCACGCGAAACTAACCCCTCATCTCCCTCTTGTAATTTATTTCATTGGTTTTTGTTTTTTGTAATTTTTTGATCCCAGTATATTACGTAGCAAATAGAGGGGTACCAAATAAAATAAATATTTGAGATAATTGCAGCTACGCCTCAAAACTTCTTAAAACATTGCATATTTCCCTTAACATTTATTTATTGAAGCCGTAGTCCCAAACTTTTCAAATATGTGCATCCGGAGTCCAAATTAATGGAAACCCGAAACCATCCATATTTCTATAAGTCAACCAAAAAAAAAATGAGTTTGACAATATTTTTAATAATTTTTATAAATGATAAAATAGTAACCTTCTATTTATCAGATTAAACAAACAAAATAATTAATCAAAAGAAAAGAAAAGAAAAGAAAAGAAAAGAAAATGGTATCTTTAGGGTAGGGTGGTGGTAGTGGTTGGTAGGGATGTCAACGGTGCGGGATCGGGACAACCTCCCCTGCCCCCCGTCCCGTTAAGCAATTCTCCACCTCGTTATCCGTTTAAGGCAGGGTGGGACCCTTGCCCTGTTTACTATCTCGTTTTATTTTTATTTTTTTAAGTTTTTGATATTTTATTTTATTACCCTTATTCATTAGATTGAGACAAATAATTTTAGTTGTCATTTTCTATTGCAACTAATAAAATTTTGTGAAAATATTCATTTAAATTATTGAATTCTAAAAAAAATATTAAATGGGATGGGGCATCGTTACCCGTTTCGAACTCGCCCCGTTCCCGATCCGAATATCCAATTAAGCGGGTAATCCCCATCCCCTTCGAGGTAAGGCCCCGTGGGTATCGGGTTTGTCAAGTTTTTTTGTTATCCCTAGTGGTTGAGTGCCGATTAAAATTGGGGTGGTCGGTGACAATGGCCAATTTTATTGTTTCTGTTTTTGGGGCATGGGAAAAAGATACTGTTTTATTTTCTTTTATTACTTCAATTGTCTAATAAGATAAATAGAAAGTTATTATTTTGCCATTTATAGAAATATTAAAAATGTTGTCAAGCTCAATTGTTTGGTCAACTAATAGAAATATGGATGGTTTCAATTCATTTGGACTCCAAACGCACGAATTTGAAAGGCTTGGGACCGTGGATACAACAAATAAAAGGTTAGAGAAAAACCTGCAATGTTTTGAAAGGTTTGGGAGCACAGATGCAATTATTCCTAAATACTTAATACAAGTTTCATTTATAAAGGCTCCGTTTCTTGGTTTCTTTTAATTGTCAGCCTCTTGAAAATCTCATGTGATTCCTTCATTGACTTACGACGAACGCAACCGGAAAGCATATCACTCTTGACGCCATACCGTCGACAATTAGCAGGAGAAAGATAAAAGTTTTATTTTTTTTGCACAGTGAAGAGTCCACCATGAGCAGTGTACATAACAGCGTGGAGACTGTAAATGCTGCAGCAACTGCCATAGTCACTGCTGAGATCAGAGTTCAACCATCTACAATACAGGTATATACATACATGATACTTACATATAAATTCCCACGTCCCTTGAATATGAAAAGGACTTGATATGGTATCAGAGTTCAAAAGGCTTTGTCAATCGTATTTTCATGTATGTGTACATGGTTGCTTCTTTACCTCAATTTCTTGTATGTGAAATACTGTTTATTCTAAATCTTCTTGATTTATAGGTATTAAATTGATTATTTTCCTGGAGCACATAAAATTCAGATATGATGAGATAGTCCTTTTGATTTGGTATGGGGGCGTTTGAATTAGATGAAAAAATGAAAAGAAAAAGGGGAAAAAGAATAAAACTTTATCTTTTATGAATTATTTTAGTATTATGCTACAGCTAAAAGATAAAGTTGTGGATAATTTAACATGTTTGTTCTGGACAAATAGCTTATTAGGTAATAATTGAAAGATAACTTTTTAGAAAAATGATGAGATTATTTTGTACAAAATTATTTTAATTTGAAAATCAAAGTTAATCATGAAGTGAGTGTTCAAAAAAAAAAAATGGCTTTTGATCTCCAGTGATTTCTCCATGTTTGTGATTCCAATGATTTGGTTTATCTGTCTAGTTTCATTTGAAAAATCAGAAATGCAGATTTCGCTTCCACCCTCTACCGTTGTGGAAAACACTGTTTTTGATAAAGAAAAAGATGCTAAAATCTGGTTTTTTGTAGTAGCTAGTTGTACTTGTATTGAGTGCTTTAGAGTGTTTTTGACAACGACGGGCGTTAATGAAATTATCCTTGTTCACGAACTTTTTGGAGCAATGGGTGACTTGAGGACAATCCATTTTTGTTGATTTATTAGAGTGGAAGACATGAGGTTCATTTAAAGTGTCTTCAACAGACGAAAGAAAAGAAAGTACAATGGTGAAGTTACTTTTCTTCATTTGTTGTGGTAAAAGCTGTGAAATCGTTGGTAGAGTATGGAAGAAGAGCATCAGGGATTCCGCCTACTGTATGCACAATCTTGCCCACACATATGGCTTCTGATGTATTTTAGGACAAATAGGATGCTCTTAAACGACATGGTCTCTGCTCATTCCAGATGATTTCAATAGTCTATAGCCTAAATAAGCAGCATCTAATGGTGAGGTCCGAAACACAAATTGTCAAATCCTAGCACGTCATTTTATGTTGGATTTAGGCTTTTTGCAAATATCACAGGATCTTTTAGAAACTAACGTAAAAAGCATTAGTGCCAACAAAGGGGGAGCTGGGCTTGTCGCAGGGGTGAATTAGAGTGTGTACTCTTGTTTGCAGCTGAAAGTTTTTAACTTGGATTATAATATTGAGATATGCAGATAATTTTTGGCTTTTCATCCTATGCTTTAACATCTTTAATCAATTCAATGAGTCGAGATACTCGTATGCTTGTTATCATGATGTTCCTTTTAGAGCCATTTAAGGTTATAGACAATGCTTGTCATGGCTTAATTTTTGTTTTTTCTTCATCCGCTACAGAGGAGAAGATGGGGAAGCTTCTGGAGTCTATACTGGTGTTTTGGCTCTCACAAACACAGCAAACGAATTGGTCATGCTGTCCTTGTTCCTGAACCATCCGCACCTGCATCTGTAGTCCCCGTTGCTGATAATCTTAACCATTCCGCCACTATTTTGTTTCCCTTCATAGCCCCTCCCTCATCTCCTACGTATTTTCTGCAGTCGGATCCTCCCTCATCAACGCAATCCCCATCCGGTTTACTTTCCCTTACATCCCTTTCCATTAATGCGTACTCTCCGGGTGGGACTGCATCCATTTTTACAGTCGGGCCCTACGCTCACGAGACTCAATTAGTTTCACCTCCCGTACTTTCTACTTTCACTACTGAACCATCAACTGCTTCTTTCACTCCCCCTCCAGAACCAGTTCAAACAACAACACCTTCTTCACCAGAAGTGCCATTTGCTCAGCTTTTGACATCATCATTGGCACGAGATCGGAGGAACAGTTGGACAAATTTGAAATTCTCATTATCACAGTACGAGTTCAAGCCTTATCAATACCCCGGAAGCCCTGTTGGTCATAGTAAATCACCGGGCTCTGCCTTTTCTACTTCAGGAACCTCTTCGCCTTTTCCTGATAAATGTCCGGTTATTGAGTTCCGCATTCCCAAATTTCTTGGCTACGAACACTTCTCCAATCGTAAATGGGGTTCGAGAGTGGGTTCTGGATCGTTGACACCAAGTGGTTGGGGTTCAAGGCTAGGCTCCGGAACTTTGACACCAAATGGTGGGATTTCGAGATTAGGTTCCGGAACTTTGACGCCTAATGGCGGTGAACCACCCTCTAGGGACAGTCACCTTCTCGAGAGCGAAATTTCTGAAGTCGCATCTCTTGCCAATTCAGATAGTGGATCTCAGGATGAGGAAGTCATAGTTGATCATAGAGTCTCATTTGAACTGACTGGTGAAGATATTCCAACTTGCGTGGTAAAGGAGTCGGATGCATCACTCAAAATTGCATCAGAAACTCTATGGGATAAAGTAGCTGAAGGCGACACTCGGAGGGATTTACCGTTAAAGAACATGGACGTTTCCGGTGAATACTCTGCAAGGAAAACTGTAAATGAAGTTTCTGTGATGGCTTCACATGGGAAGAGCGATAAATTTGATCAGAAGCATCGTACAATCTCACTAGGTTCGAGCAAAGATTTCAATTTCAACAACACAAAGGGAGAGGTCTTGGACAAGTCGACTATCAACTGTGAGTGGTGGACGAATGACAAAGATGCCAGGAAGGAATTAAGTCAAAACAACTGGACTTTTTTCTCAATGCTTCAACCCTGGGTTAGCTGATGCTAACAGTAGACGAGCTCTTTTTGTCATCACCATATAAAGAATAAAGATTCAATTTGCAGAACTTGGGACTCTTACAGGTGCAAACTTAGAATGCAGTTCCAAGATTAAAGATTTTGCAAGCTTGTGTCAATTGTATAGAAATGGATCCACACTTCAACTCAAAAAATGAACGGACACTTCAGAATTCCTCGGTGTGGGAAATGGTTCTAGGTTATTCGATTAGAGAATGTCGTTTGAGATTTTGCCTTAAATATTTTTTCTTTAGACAACTAGGTTAAATGTAATCGTGTAAAGATGTTGTGATTACATTTGTGTTCACTTATGTTGAAAAAACAAGTTTTTTGTTCTTTCTTAATTTTTCTGCTAAGAAGATGATCATCTGCTTCTGCTCTAGATAATGCTATCTGCTTCATAAAAATGATTCCGAATGCCATGGTCTGTAGTGTTATTCATCAATTGCTGTTGAACTGTGCGAAACATAATCATACTACACACTTGTCCTCTCAACTTTGCGCAGCTGGATATTCGTGGAGCTCTACTACCCAACTAAAATGATTTTAGGAGGCCAGTTTTACGAGGCTTGAGATCACCTTTAGTTCTTTTTCTTCATAAAATAGGTCCAATCATATTAAATCGGCATGGACTTTGCCTGTGTTATGGTCTTAAAGAAGAAATGATTCTGTATTTATACTCTAATTTGACTGAATTATTTACTCATTTCAAGCTTGAGGTTCTAAANCCTCCCTCATCAACGCAATCCCCATCCGGTTTACTTTCCCTTACATCCCTTTCCATTAATGCGTACTCTCCGGGTGGGACTGCATCCATTTTTACAGTCGGGCCCTACGCTCACGAGACTCAATTAGTTTCACCTCCCGTACTTTCTACTTTCACTACTGAACCATCAACTGCTTCTTTCACTCCCCCTCCAGAACCAGTTCAAACAACAACACCTTCTTCACCAGAAGTGCCATTTGCTCAGCTTTTGACATCATCATTGGCACGAGATCGGAGGAACAGTTGGACAAATTTGAAATTCTCATTATCACAGTACGAGTTCAAGCCTTATCAATACCCCGGAAGCCCTGTTGGTCATAGTAAATCACCGGGCTCTGCCTTTTCTACTTCAGGAACCTCTTCGCCTTTTCCTGATAAATGTCCGGTTATTGAGTTCCGCATTCCCAAATTTCTTGGCTACGAACACTTCTCCAATCGTAAATGGGGTTCGAGAGTGGGTTCTGGATCGTTGACACCAAGTGGTTGGGGTTCAAGGCTAGGCTCCGGAACTTTGACACCAAATGGTGGGATTTCGAGATTAGGTTCCGGAACTTTGACGCCTAATGGCGGTGAACCACCCTCTAGGGACAGTCACCTTCTCGAGAGCGAAATTTCTGAAGTCGCATCTCTTGCCAATTCAGATAGTGGATCTCAGGATGAGGAAGTCATAGTTGATCATAGAGTCTCATTTGAACTGACTGGTGAAGATATTCCAACTTGCGTGGTAAAGGAGTCGGATGCATCACTCAAAATTGCATCAGAAACTCTATGGGATAAAGTAGCTGAAGGCGACACTCGGAGGGATTTACCGTTAAAGAACATGGACGTTTCCGGTGAATACTCTGCAAGGAAAACTGTAAATGAAGTTTCTGTGATGGCTTCACATGGGAAGAGCGATAAATTTGATCAGAAGCATCGTACAATCTCACTAGGTTCGAGCAAAGATTTCAATTTCAACAACACAAAGGGAGAGGTCTTGGACAAGTCGACTATCAACTGTGAGTGGTGGACGAATGACAAAGATGCCAGGAAGGAATTAAGTCAAAACAACTGGACTTTTTTCTCAATGCTTCAACCCTGGGTTAGCTGATGCTAACAGTAGACGAGCTCTTTTTGTCATCACCATATAAAGAATAAAGATTCAATTTGCAGAACTTGGGACTCTTACAGGTGCAAACTTAGAATGCAGTTCCAAGATTAAAGATTTTGCAAGCTTGTGTCAATTGTATAGAAATGGATCCACACTTCAACTCAAAAAATGAACGGACACTTCAGAATTCCTCGGTGTGGGAAATGGTTCTAGGTTATTCGATTAGAGAATGTCGTTTGAGATTTTGCCTTAAATATTTTTTCTTTAGACAACTAGGTTAAATGTAATCGTGTAAAGATGTTGTGATTACATTTGTGTTCACTTATGTTGAAAAAACAAGTTTTTTGTTCTTTCTTAATTTTTCTGCTAAGAAGATGATCATCTGCTTCTGCTCTAGATAATGCTATCTGCTTCATAAAAATGATTCCGAATGCCATGGTCTGTAGTGTTATTCATCAATTGCTGTTGAACTGTGCGAAACATAATCATACTACACACTTGTCCTCTCAACTTTGCGCAGCTGGATATTCGTGGAGCTCTACTACCCAACTAAAATGATTTTAGGAGGCCAGTTTTACGAGGCTTGAGATCACCTTCAGTATTTTTTCTTCATAAAATAGGTCCAATCATATTAAATCGGCATGGACTTTGCCTGTGTTATGGTCTTAAAGAAGAAATGATTCTGTATTTATACTCTAATTTGACTGAATTATTTACTCATTTCAAGCTTTGAGGTTCTAAACGAGGGGTCAAGAGTTGCGGAAAATTGCCAAGTGAACGGTCAAATTCTCGATTAAAAAAAAAAAAAGACATTTCTCGCTAAAGCCCTGTTTGGTACGGATTAAAATCCAATTAAAATTGAAAATATGGCCGTTATTGGGTCCCACTCATCTAATAAAAGTCAACAATAACGGCTAGTTTTTCAATTTTAATCCAATTTTAATCCCTATCACACGGGCCCTAAATGTCTAAACGCACTGCTCCGCTTCAACAGACAAGAGTTCTCGGTGGAACCTCTAATGTCCCCAAAACCAAATAATTCACATTGCATTGGGTTGTCTGGTTATACATGATGCAGAATGTTTCCCTGAGGAAGCATTTTTTTGGGAGAATAAATTAATTGAAGACTAAAAAACACCCAAGTGACTATGGAAATGCTAGTTTGGACTTGTCTGATCAATTTGATCCAATTTAAAATGAATTTTGTTATCTGTACATTGGGGTTGACATCCTGATGTCCACCCCCTCACAATGGGAGGGTCCATGCCCAATAAAAAATTGCAAACCCCTTATTGTGAGGGGGCTATACACCGAAGTGTCACATATAGCAAAAACCCATTCAAAATTAGTGACGTTGCCTTTGAGAGGGGACTAGTGCAGTTGTGCGAGCTCCCTTAGAACGTAAAATGGTGTCTTGTTTGAGTACTCTAATTTGGAATTCAATTGGTCATATGAGTTTAATGGGAATTTGAAAATTCATCTTAAAAAGTTCAAAAATGTTGAAAGAAATAGTTTAAATCCTTAGATGTTGATCATTTACTTCATATTTATTCGATGTGAAATTTAATATTAATAATTATATTGTTCGATTGTGTTTAAAATTGCACATATATACATAAACATAATGTAATTTCAAATAGAGAAATAATTCATCCTAAACGCACTTGTTTTCAATTGTTAAGTATAATAACACGTGTAATCTCCGAGTTGACACGTTTCTTGATTAACGCACACATCCTCCACATTTTTTTAAAAATTCCTCCCACATATAATAATTTATTTTTTATTGCTCTTGATCGAATTAATTCTATTTTTTTTCTTCTAAATTTTGGGTTTTAAATAATGTTAATTAAATTCGGAGTATTCTTGAAATTCTACTCCCTTATCGAGTCTTTGAAATTTCTATCACCAATTAGTATAGTATTTCAATGTTTGCTTGGTT
>CAIGRF010272451.1:18664-31218 GCA_903798235.1 Fraxinus ornus
AGAGAGAATAGATGTTTGGCTTTGGCTTTTACTTTTTAGGGGTTTTCTATGGACCGGGCGGGTTAAATAAATTTGGGCCAACGGTTTAATGAAAACCCGGCGGTTCAATCTGGTTTTTTTTGGGTTGCCTGCTTTGTTAAAAAATAAGGCAACTCGGACCGGACCATGGTCCGGTTCGACGGGTTTCGGGTCGAACCGGTCGGTCCGGTCCGGGTTTAATAACTATGGTTCGTAGGACTGAAACTGTTATTTTTGCTTCCATTTAGTATTATAATTAATGGATTGCTATGGGAGAGGGAGAATATTTTTCTTTTCCTTCTTGATTTTTTAATTTAATTTATTTGGATTTACAATTTGTTCTTTATTTTTTTTTCTTTTTTCTTTTATTTAAATATGAGGATATATTTGCCAATTTACAATTTTCTAATTAAGAATTAGATAAAAATTGATGAAAATGACGTTTTCAACAATATGGGTGAAAATACAAAAATTTAAAACGTATGAACGTTTAACGTACTAAGAGTCAAACATGGACGTTTTGTGCTAATAGACCCTTAGCCAAACTATAGCTTTCATAACTGATTTCAAGTTACAGTAAATTAATGGTTAGCCCCTATTTGGGCTGTATTATTATTTTTTTTTAAAAAAAAAAAACTCATTTTCAACTATGCATTTTTCGATAAAATAATTTTACATGTAAATTCAAAATTATTCATTTTTTAACAATATGTTGTTCAAAAATTACTATTCTAAAATACATTTTCTCCCAAAAATAGAATCAATGAGGGCTTAATATCGAATGTTATGTCATGAACATAGAATGAAAACACGACCCCATATCAATTTTGAATTTTAAACCCTGAATTATATGCATTAGACTTTCCAGCTCATGCATCAAGGCACTAAGATGAGTGTTTTTGGAGTCCAATAATTGAAATAGGGTATTTCATTTTTGGCCTCACATTATTTTGTGGCATAAAAAACCCTGATCTATATGTATACATACTTTTATTTCATGCAAAAAGTCAAAAACTTTTAAGCAATAATTGGCTTATTTTTAATCATATTATCATCATTCAACGTTAATCAATTTCGACAAATATAAAATATAAAGAACAAGAAAACAACGAAAAGGTAAAGCCCTACCACCATCACCACCACTACTGCCACGGCCCACCCAAATCCCTACCTCAACAATAATCCTTGGCTCTTTGTGTGCTTGTGTATACAACTCTATTAGTATGTGCATGTGTGCTAGTAGCTCTTCGTTACATGATATATATAAAGAACTCGAAAGATTAACTTTATCTATCCAATCTTGTAGAGATACAATCAACATAACTGGAAGGTCTATTGACAAATCACTGAAGCACAGTGGGCTTGGCTGGGTAAGGCTAACGGTAGTAGAATGTGGACAAGTATTTACATGTAGACACACGAGCAGAGAGACGAAGAATGTGAGTTATGGACACGATTACGATTACGAGGGTTAGTGGCTGGCTGCGAGCAAACTCGAGGATTTTCTTTTTTCTTTTTCCTTTTCATTCTCTTATTTCTTTTATGTTTTATTTTTTTATTTAAAATAAGGCTATAGTTTGATTTTCCAATGGTTAAATGACAATTTCCATTCACTAGATATCCATATACTGCAACGGTGAAAAGTTGGAGATCAAAAATATGAATGAAAGACTGAAGACCTAAATATTATTTTATTTTGTAAAGATTGAGACCCCATGTAATTGCAAATGAATCTATGATCAATAGACAAGACAATAAACCTTGTTAAACATAAGACAAGAAAAAATTATTAAACTAAACAAACATGAATCCAAAATAATATTTATTTTTCTTCAATTCCCTCTTATTGTCAACTTCTGGCTTCTGCCCGGCCGATCTCGTCTGTGACAACTATTTAAAAAGATTATTAATTACCGAATATTAATGTGTGAATTGATAGGCCACGTAACCAAATGTCAAGCTTACTCCTATGGATGGTTCTCCTCTCGATGATCGCTCTCTATAACCAGCTTGTTGGGAGCCTAATCTATTTAACTGTGACATGGTCTGATATTGCCCATGTAGTTCACTTGGTTAGTCAGTTTATGAGTGCTTCTCGCACTTCTCACTTCTCTACTGTTCTTCGGATACTTCATTTTTCAGCTCACTCCTAGTATTATATGGGTATTCTGATGCAGATTGGGCTGGTGATCCTACATATTGTCGTTCCACCATTGGTTACTATTCTTTTCGAGTGACTCTCTTATTTCTTGGCAAAGCAAGATGCAGACTGTCACGGCTCGTTCTAGTACAGAGACGGAATATTGTGCCCTTGCAGATGGTACTATATAGATACTTTGGTTTCGTCATTTATTAGAAGATATGGGTCTCCCCCACTCATCTTCTATTGTTCTTCATTGTGACAATCGAAGTGCTATTCAGATTGCTTGTAATAATGTGTTTCATGAGTATACTAAACACATTTAGATTAATTGTCATTTTATTCGCCATCATGTAACTCTTGGTACTCTCCATTTAGTTTTTGTATCTTCCTCTCATCAGACTGATGATATATTTACTAAGACGCACCTGCTTGGATGTTTTCACGACTTAGTATGCAAATGACATCTACAATACCATCTTGAGTACGAGGTGAGGTGTTAGCATAATTTGTGTGATTGTAACATAATTAATGGGATTGCTTAATTATGGGTGATTATCCCAATTTTGGTGTTCAACCCTAGCAAAAATTCCCGAGGATATTTCCCCTTGTTTTTGCCTTCAATCATTGTGCCCTCCTCGGGATATGCTCCTCGGGTTTATGAGTGCCTTGAAGAGCTAAATCAACCTCGGGCTCGTTTGTCGGCACAAGACGTTTCCACATGTGCTTATCCATATCTAAGAAGGAGAATCCTGCTGGTCACACGCTATGCCGTCATGAATGGATTCTACAATTGGAGTCCTATCTCTACCCAAACACCCAAGAAACACCAGATTAACTAAACCACAACTTCCAATTGCATTAGAACTCCTAAGGATCTCAATGTTGTAGTCCCAATAGGAGTCCACCACTTGACTCTATAAATACATCATTCCAATGCATCACCAAGGTACATTTTAACACACAATTTAAAGTATATATTCTTTTTTCTGACTTAAGTAGCGACGAGAAAACACCTTGACGCCTTTGTTTCAGGTACCAGAAGATCTTGTTCGTGCTCATCCTTAATCGTCCAGCTCGGATTTTAGCACGTGCGATTTTTGGTAGCATCAATGGGGATTAGAGATTGCTTAACAATAGGAAGTATAATTGACTCTCAAATCATGTACATATATTTAATGTATCTTTCCCTTTTATAGCATAGGTTCGGGTTTCCCACTTGTATTATAAATACAACTCAGAAATATAATTCTCCAATTTTTCATGCAACTTCTCTGCTTTCTGGCATGGGAAATCTCTTGCAGATAAAAAAAAAGAAAAGAAAAGACCCTTTTGAATCTAACATTTAAGGCTGAAGTAGCTTTTCACAGATTCAGGCGAGTTATCCATTTCATGCTATTTTCTGCGTTGTATTTAATAAAAAACTGAATTTCTGGTTGCAATTCTTGAATTTTGTTGCTTTTATATTAATATATGCAGTTCGTGTTTTTAAGGTTATCCTTTTCCATTATAAGATATTTCTGACTGAAATTTCTGCAGATGTGATAGTTTGTGCTTTTATTGAGGTCTGGAAATGAATTGTGTATGGGTCTTGAATGTTTGTTTGATTATTGTTATTTAAAAGTAGTTTTAAGTATCCATAAAATAGCGCAGAAAACACTAGAAGAATCTGCTAAATGTAGCCTTTAAAATTGCTATTTGATTTTGCAAGTTTGTTATTATAAGTAGTTTCCACAATGGATCTGACTAAAGATGTACAGAATAATTGAATTTTTGACGAGAGAATGAACTAAAACAGATCAGATTTTTCTGGGATGTTGATGTTCGAAATCCTTGGAGGAAAATATTTATTCTCTTCATAAAAATAGGAGGTGGAACCACTAAAGATTTCTTTTTTCTTTTATGTCGGCTCATTCAAGAAAAGCCAAATCCCTTATATCACACCATAGTTCCTCAAACTGTGGGTCCTCCCAATATTCCTACTATATAAAAGGTTATTAGGGTGCCCTTTTTTGGTATGCGAGAAAATCCTCGTACCTATTTGCGTACTCTTTTTCTCCATTACTGGGAAAATTTGCAGCATCTGAGAACATAGTATGAATCGGTGTGTTTGCTTGTTTTCAAATTTTTTTTTCTGTTTATTATCGCTTTGCGAGAAGGGATTGTAGCTTAGTCCTTAACAGTTGATTGGGCATAATTTTGTTGTATGTGCTAAATTCTAAAACTTAATTTTCACAAGTTCTGCTATATAATAAGTTCCTTATTTCAGAGCATTGCTAATGGGGTGAGAATCTGCTTTGGAACACAAATTTGCTCAGGTTGCTAAGGTTCTGAAATCTTGCAGAAGTAGAAGGTTTGGTAGTTCATTTAGTTGCGTAAACATGGCTATGGCTCCTACCGTAAAAGTGGTTCTTGGCTCAATTGCCTTTGCTATATTCTGGGTTTTGGCAGTTTTCCCGGCTGTCCCATTCATGCCCATTGGGAGGACTGCTGGGTCACTCTTTGGGGCAATGCTTATGGTCATTTTTCGAGTCATAACACCAGATCAAGCATATGCGGCTATCGACCTTCCAATCCTAGGTCTTCTTTTTGGGACAATGGTAGTCAGTGTCTATCTTGAAAGAGCTGATATGTTTGTGTACTTGGGTAAATTGCTCTCCTGGAAAAGCAAGGGAGCAAAGGACTTGCTTTGTCGAATCTGCTTGATTTCTGCCATTTCCAGTGCCTTTTTCACTAATGACACTTCTTGTGTTGTTTTGACTGAATTTGTGCTCAAAATTGCTCGGCAGCAGAATCTCCCTCCTCAACCGTTCCTATTAGCCCTTGCCTCGAGTGCGAATATCGGGTCATCGGCAACCCCTGTTGGCAATCCTCAAAACTTAGTTATAGCTGTTCAGAGTAAGATTTCTTTTGGGAATTTTTTATTTGGTATTTTCCGGGCAATGCTTGTAGGAGTTTTTGTCAATGCTTTGATCCTTCTCTGTATGTATTGGAAGTTGTTATCTGTTCATAAGGATGAAGATGCCACTATGGAAGTGGTTGCTGAAGAAGACGTAACCTCACATCGTTTTTCTCCAGCAAAGTTCTCTCACCACACATCTTCAAATTCTCAAGAATGGAATTCCGGACTGGAATCTATAAATATTTACTGCTCTTCTAATCCCAATGGTTCTACAAATCATAGTGAGACTATTAGAAACGGAGGGTCTTTGATTGAGAGTGATAATATTCATCTCTCTCCTAATGTAAATAGTTATACGAATCACGTTGAGACACTTGGGAATGGTGGCAGTCCAACTGAAAGTGAAATCCATAATGTCCCGTGTTTGCAATCTGAATCCGTTAGGCATTCAAATTCATCGAAAGAAATTGCAAATGATGGATTTATGTCTTCAAAATGTATTCTATCTTTGAACGGTAGTGAACACGGAAACTCTGCATCACCGAAAAAATGGAAAAGAATTTTGTGGAAGACGTGTGTTTATCTTGTTACCGTAGGAATGCTAGTTTCTTTGCTGGTCGGTCTAAATATGTCCTGGACTGTAATTACAGCTGCACTTGCCATAGTTGTTCTTGATTTTAAAGATGCTGAACCGTGTTTAGAAAAGGTGACACCAATTTAATAATTTATCTTGTAAAGTTGGATAAGATAGTACTGAACAATACTTCAAAAAAAAAAAGACAATATTGTCTATTATAAAAATATAAATTGTCCAGTACAATCTTAATACTTCATGCCAAACTTGCATTGGCAGTATATTAATGAGATTAGGCATTTTATTCGGAAAAGGTTATTGATGCTATTTTTTTTCTAAATCATCCAGGTATCCTATTCGCTCTTGATATTCTTTTGCGGAATGTTTATTACAGTCGATGGCTTCAATAGAACTGGAATTCCGAGCACTGTGTGGGATTTCATGGAGCCTTATACAAAGATAGATCATATTGGGGGAATGGCAGTTTTAGCTGCTGTCATAATCGTGCTCTCAAATTTGGCATCAAATGTACCTACAGGTATGTCAAATGTACCAGACTTTGAACGCGAGATAATAATTTGTCGTCACTTGAACGAATAAAGGGAAGAAAAGGAGACATCAGATTGAAATATATGTGGAACACTCAAACTTGAAAATCTTCCAGGATAGATTACATATTTGGATGATTCAAGTGACATTGGACCAAGCGTATTGCTAAGTGGGAAAATATGTTATATCGTTGCTACTCGGGTAAATTAACATAACAAAATTTAGTATTTGGAAGCCATATTAAAGGCTTCCTTTCCCCAATTTTAATGATGGCACAGCCTCCCCTAGGATTACAAACTAAGGACGGTGGGCAATGCCATTCTAATTTCACTACCTAATGAAGGAGCATGATAACCTCTTTGTAATAAAGGAATTCATTCACCCCTTCCATCGTCCAAGAACAATTGATTAGATTGGACATACGTCACAAAGAAGAAAACAGAAAAGATTTAACACTTCAAAGTATACAGCTATCTCCCAGCCTCTGCTCCCTATGGCGTAGATGAAGAAGTGAGTCCATAAGGAATTTATAGTTAGTTGCACAAGGGAATCCAAATTGGAAGTTAATCACATACTGCTTCTATTGAATTTGTTTGTATATCACACAAGCCACCATGAAAATACTAAAATATTTCATGTCCCGGCATTCATTTCTTCAATCTTAATGAAATATGATATTAGGAAACTTGCAGAAGCAATGTATGTAACCTGTATATAGTGGTGTTGAAGTGAGGCCAGGCTTTGCGTTGTTGCCAGCAGGTCCCTACAGGTCAAATAAATAAATAAATTTTAAAAAATCAAAAGGCCCATAGGGTTTGCCAATCTTGGCCCGGCCCGCTGAGATGGCAGATATGGCCATGGAGAAATGTAGTGGTCTGAGCTTGGTCCGTACTTCTAACTGGCCCCCTGGGCCTCTCTTACCTTGGTTTGGCCTAATTGACACCAGTATAATCAAGTGAATATAACTGTGAGTTTCTTTCACTGTCAGTTCTACTGCTTGGAGCACGAGTGGCAGCTTCTGCAGCAGCAATATCTCCTGCTAGTGAGAAGAAAGCATGGCTCGTCTTAGCTTGGGTGAGCACGGTTGCAGGGAATCTCTCTCTCTTGGGATCGGCTGCCAACTTAATAGTGTGTGAACAGGCTCGTCGGGCTCACTACGGCTACAATTTATCATTCTGGAGTCACCTCAAATTTGGAGTTCCCTCCACTATTATTGTAACAGCTATTGGTTTGACTTTGATAAGAGGATGACACACTGTGTTCAATCTGAGGTTTTCTCCTGTAAATTAGATTATGCTGATGCGAGATTCTGATGAGCAAGAATAATGTAGGTTTTGTGCAAATGTAGTACTTCTCTAGTGTATGTTCAATACATGGTACTTGATGGGATTACGATTGTTTCAGTGTAGATTACAATTCGACAATGAGTTTGAGTTGGTGATTGGAAAAGCTTACGAGGATAACTGTTCCATTTGGGCACGGACCGAATTGGTTTCAAGTGGAACTAGTTGGTTCTTTATCTACTGTGGGAATCAAATCTGACCAGGAACGACAGGTATTAAGAGAAACTTAAATGAACCAAACTTGAATTCCATGGCTATAGGATGCACTACAGTCTACACGAAGATGAATCAATTGTATAGACATGGATTTGAATTGTAATGTAAATTGCATATACATGATTTTTATTTCTTGAAATACATGCATCTATCTATAACATTAAAATAAAATTAGTTCTATGCATCTTACTGTAAAATTAGAACACACAAGTAAAATTCCAAAAATAAGTTCCAGAATTTCAGATGAAGTACATGATCATCGTCCCATAGCATAACTTCAACGAAAAAGAAAGCTCAAATTTAAGTGTTTTTTTTTCCTTGGGGGTGTGGGCATTAGTAAAGCACAAAATTTCCCAATCGAACAATGAACAACGTTCACCAGATTAAACCTTAAACAAGATAAAGCAGGGAAAATTTGAATTAGTATAGCGAAAATAAGTTGAACATCAAGTTCCCTTCCTCCCGTTGCATGTTTGATGAGTAGATTAGATAACACTGGACGGTGTTCATTATAATCTTCAGTATGATCTAATACTGAATATCAAACACGCATTTACAGTCTTCCATTTTAGATTGAAAGCTGGTCAGTAGCTAAATTTTCAGTTTCAGTGTACTGCCCTCCCCATTTTCGTCTGCGCTCTGTCGTCTGCTCCACCTGCAAATATAGTTTCATGATATGATTCCGACGCTATAGTAACTTCGTAAAGATAATTTTTGCAATCAAAAACGAAATCGAGAAATGCAGACTAATGAAGTTTCAGGGGAAGGAGAGCAATGATGTATATATTTTGCTGCAGCATTGTCTCTCAAAAACAAATAAAGCCGTAACACAAGGCCTTAAAGTCGTGTGCATATTTATTAGCACAAGACTGGACAATATAATGAACAAGATTTTGACAACATTTTTTTTTTTTTTTTTTTTCAAATACTATCCGGTCCTGTTTAGCATTCCATGTTAAACATACAATACTGGCTAAATGGTTAAGGATTAAGAACAACCTCCTTGTTTCAGCTAGTTTTGTAAAGAACTAACAAGAGTAGCAATGTCTGCAAAGCTGTTCCGGCCATCATGCCACCCAAAGTCCCTACAATAGTAATATTATAAGCATATGAAAATTAAAATAATTCGACTTTGAGTAAGTCAAAATTCAAAATTAGCGATGTTGCCTTTGAGAGGGGACTTGTACCGTTGTGCGAGCTCCTTAGAATATAATGATACCACAGTTTACGGTGACTTGTTTGGGTACATTAATTTTGGAATTCGAATGCTCGCTATAGTTTTAGTTGAATCAAATTGTTCGTACGAGTTTAATGGAAATTTGAAAATTCATCTTAAAAAGTTCAAAATTGTTAAAAGAAGTAGTTCAAATTCTTATATGTTGATCATTTATTTCATGTTTATTTGACGTTAAATTTAATATCAATAATTATATTGTTCGATTATGTTTAAAATTGCACATATATAACATAAACAGAATGTAATGACAATAGAGAAATAATTCATCCTAAAATCACCTGTTTTCGATTGTTAAATATAAGAATTTCTTCCTTTTTTAAAAAAATAAATAAATTTATCTTGATCGAATTAATTCTATATTTTCTAAATTTTGGAATTCAAATACCCGGTTAATTAAATTCGGAGTATTCTTGAAATTCTACTCTCTTATCGAGTCTTTGAACTTCTATTTAGAGCTAAACACATGCATCAATAATCTTTAGCACCAATTAGTATATTATTTAAGTGTTTGCGTGGTTTGATTTCGTTAAAAATCAGATTTTTAGTAGAATTTGATAAATCTCGATAAAATGCGTGATTAGTTTTTTTTAATAAAAGTTATAAATAAAATAAAATATGTGATTAAAATTAATTATTAACTTTAATCTATATTTTATCAACCTTTTTAAGTGTATCAAACAGCGACTTTATATTTTCTTGTGTGGATCTACATAGCAACTTTGTTTAACCAGTGTGATCCAAAGGGTCCAGCTCCGTTTTGGTATTTAATAATATAAAATACAAAAGCAAATGTTTCAATCACATATTTTTCAATAAAATAATATTATGCACAATTCAAAAACATTTCCTTCACTTTTAACCACACGTTTTTCATCAATCTACCATTTCAAAATACATTCTACACAAAAAAAATCCAGCAAAGTACGCAGAAATGTACTTTACATGTTATTTTAGAGGGGTAACAAATTTTGTTGAAAACAACATTCTCAACCTTATGAGGCTACCACTAGACAGACAACTGCTAATTATTTATGGTAGAAGATCAAATTAGATTGCCAAAGATGTAAATAAACCACGTGTTAAAAAGGAACTTTGTTAGGTATTGTAATCTCACAATTTGTAACTCGGATCTTCGTTTTAGCTTTGATCTAAATAAAAAAAAATGTTGATGACGTTGAAATTTACTTAAAGCGTCGTATTATAATAGTAGTTGTTGGTTAGTTTATTCAGTCGTACCAATTCAACCCAAATAGTCAAGTTAGTTATTGTAATTGTGATGAAATCCAACATAATTTCAATGAGTGAAGTGCATTTTTTGTTTCCTAAAATGAATGTTTAGAGGGAGTTTTATTTATGGAGACACAAGTTCGTTAGTGTTTTGTGAAGTCTCTGAAATATTGTCAATTATTTCGTCTTAAATGCCTAACACATTTTTGTAACGTTAGTAAGCATCATCCTACTAGAACATAAATCCTTATAGGTTGTGTTGCCCAACTTACCGAGTTTAGAGCATGGTGCTAGTTTGTGTATACTAATATAATTAACTTGAACTTTTGTGATTGACTTGGGAGCCTTGTTGATCTCTCTTAGCCAGAGTTCTGATTTCTCATGCTCATCTTTTATAAAATGAGTTGTAACCTTTCAACTTGAAACGCAACAAATGCTTATGTTACGGTCTGAGCCGATGACCTATTATGTGTTATCTAGAAGAAACTTGCTACTTGGCCAGGGTCATGTGACCTGGCCAAGTAGCTTTATCCTATCAAGAAAGCGGGCCGGGGCCATGTTTGATTGGAAAGCCTAGTGGAATATCAAATATTGATCAAATCTGAAAAAAAAACATTAGGCGGCTTCAAACCTTAGAATATTCTCACGAAACCAAGATTAGGCTCCAAGCCGGACGTGACTGCCCCTGAGCTATTTTTTATTCCATTTAGTATTATAATTTAATGGATCAATCAATTATTATAGGATTGGTCCACAGACAGGCTACCATTGTTTTACAATGTGCTGTTGCAATCAATACAACTTCATCAATCTGTCATTTTTGTGTTCATCTCCTTTCTACAACTTCAGAGAAGTTTAAACATGAGTAAAAGTTATTTTTTTTTCCATCAAATATAACTTTGAAGTTACTTTTTTCAGACTGTAAATCTAAAAAATGCAACTTTTAAGCTTAGCCAAACAAGAACTTTCATAACTGGTTTCAAGTTACAGTTAATTAATAGTTAATATCAAATATCATAAAATAGAATTAAAAAAAAAAAATCAATTTTGGAGGGGGAAAAATGTTGCATTTTAAATCTTGAATTATATGTCAACAATGAAATGAGTGATTTTTTGGCCTACAATTATTTTTGTGGATGAAAAAATCCTGATTAATATATATATAAATACTTTATTTCATACGAAAAGTCGAAGCTTTTGAAGCAATAATTGGATTATTTTTAATCATATTATCATCATTTACTGTTCATCAATTTTTGAATTATCAATAGTTCATTGACTTCCAATGAAAGCAACACGTTTAGATACTTTATTTGAAGGTTTTGTCTCTCGATGCTCAATTAGTTGAAGATTTGGATTTTAGTATTTTTAAAATCTTTTATTTTTATCTTATTTTCTAATTAATAGTAGAGGTTCTTGTCTAATCTCAACATTAGGTATCTATCGCTGCGAGGTACATATTTAATTCTCTTATCAACACAAACTAGGTGAAAGACATCCTTGGGAATATGTACACCTAAGGTCCTTAATTTAGGTGAAGTCTTGGTCCTCAACCGTTCATATGCAGCATCTATGTTTGGAACTGCAGAAGAGATGAACAATTCATTTGATTGTTAAAAAAAGAAAAAGAAAAGAAACGGTGAACAGAAGAAGAAATAGAAGGTAGAAACCCCCTCCCTCAGGCTCAACCACCCCATTGTACCTCATCCACCACCACCAGATACTGCTCCCACCTACGGGAACGTAGCAGGGAAGGACAAAGTTTGTTTTTTGCATTGGATTACATAGTGAGAAACTTTATAAAATTTTATTTACAGGCTACAGCCCTATCTCTATGCACTCTATCTAAGCCCCTGCCCCCCCAAATCCCTACCTCATCGGCAACACCAAACCCCGGCTATTTGTGTGTTTGTCTGTACAACTTACTTAGTATGTGTGTGAAATTTACAGCAGAGAAAGCATGATTTGAGAATGGAGAGAAAGGGCGAAAACTGAGCTGAATTTCTATTAAAAAAGAATTGAAGCTACAGACGACAATTATATACACAAAACTAGAAATGGTAAAAGACATAAATAACCCTATACAATCTAATAAATCTCAATACTCCCCCTCAAGTTGGAGAGTATATGTTCAGGATTCCCATCTTGCCAAGTAAGGATTTGAACTTGATTCCAACTAATGGCTTAGTTAGCAAATCAGCCAACTGATTCTGTGAAGTGGTATGCAGCATTTTCACCTCTCCAACTTGTACTTTGTCTCTAACAAGATGACAGTCAATTTCTATGTGCTTGGTCCTCTCATGGAATACCGGATTGTTAGCTATATGGATGGCTGATTGGTTATCACA
>CAIGRF010272451.1:32567-43530 GCA_903798235.1 Fraxinus ornus
TGTGAAATTTACAGCAGAGAAAGCATGATTTGAGAATGGAGAGAAAGGGCGAAAACTGAGCTGAATTTCTATTAAAAAAGAATTGAAGCTACAGACGACAATTATATACACAAAACTAGAAATGGTAAAAGACATAAATAACCCTATACAATCTAATAAATCTCAATATGTGTATGTGTGCTAGTTGCTCTTCGTTACACGACGTAGCTAGTGAACTCAAAAGATCAATTATTTCTATCCAATCCAACACAATTGGAAGGTATATTCACAAATCACTCAAGCATAGTGGTAGATGATGGGCTAGATAAAGTTATAAGCCGTAGTGGGATGTGAATATTTTACATGTAGACACAAACATTAAGAGAGGAAGAGTGTGAGCTATGGACACATTTACGATTTGGAAGGTTAATGGCGACTGGATGATTTTATTTTTATTTTTCCTTTCTTTCCATTTTATTTTTCATTAAAAGAATGCTATAATTTGATTTTCTAATGGTTAACTGACAATTTCCATTCGCTATTCATGCTAACTCCCTTGTTCAAGTGGCTTAACTCATATTAATAGCCCGTTTGGTATCGATTAAAATTCAATTAAAATTGAAAATATAGTCGTTATTGAATCTCACTCGTCTAATAAAAGTCAACAATAACGGTTAGTTTTTCAATTTTAATCCGATTTTAATCTTTACCAAACAGGCTCTAGGTGTTTAACATAGCCCTTGTTTGAAAATCATTCTATTTCTCATTTTCTTCATTTTAACTACACACTTTATCAATAAAATAATAGTACACATAAACCAAAAAATTCTCCTTACTTTTTAATCATGCATTCTTCCATCAATCACTATTTCAAAATATATTCTTTCCCCAAAATGTGTGTCAAATACATACATAATACGATAAAAAAATATTAAACTAAACAAACACGGATCAAAAATAATATTTCTTTTTCTTCGATTCCCTCCTATTGTCAATTTTTGGATCGCGGATCTCATATTTGACAAATGTTAAAAAAATTTGTTAATTTATTACTAAAGGGGTGTTTGGTGGAAATTAAAATTAGATTTTTAGTAAATTATGATAAAAGTTTTTGAAATGTATGGTTAAAAAGTTGTGTGATTCATGAAAGATGACTTAATATTGATTGTTTGACTTTGACTTTGACTTTGATTAAAATTAAATTTTAATCCGGACCAAACAAGGCCTAATATTAATCATTGTGTGCCATTACGTGTCCGGGTAAGCTTGTCTCAGATGCATACTCATCGACATCGTCACAATCCACGTAATCTCGTGTTAAATTAACATATTATTGTTTTTTATCTTTATTTTTCTAAAGTTGCAATTTCTTTTCATCTAATAGACGAGTAACAGAATCAGTAAGCAGAAGTGTGAACAAATGGGAAATGCCTTTTGCAGTTAAAAAGCGAAAAGACCCTTCTGAATCTATTTAAGGCTGATTTCGCTATGAAAGTAGCTTTTCGCAGATTCAGGTGAGTTATACAATTCATGATATTTTCTGGATTGTATTTAACACAAAACTGAATTTCTGGTTGCAATTCTTGAATTCTTTGTTGCTCTTGTATCAATATATGCAGTTTGTCTTTTTAAGGTTATATTTTTCTATTATAAGTTCTTTCTGACTCAAATTTGTGCAGATGTGATAGTTTATACTTTTATTGAGGTCTGGAAATAAAGAATGGTGTATGGGTCTTGAATTGCTATTTGATTTTGCAAGTTTCTACTGATTAATGATGTACATAATACTCGAATTTTCGACAAGAGAATGAACTAAAACAGAGCAAATTTTCTAGGATGTTGATGTGCGAAATCCTTCAAGGAAAATATTCATTCTCTTCGTAAAAATACGAGGTAGAACCACTAAAGATTATTTTTCTGTTATGTTGGCTCATTCAAGAATTGTTTTTGATCAAGTCACTAGGAATCAATAGAAAAAGAGAAATCGCCCATAGTTCCTCGACTGTGGATCCTCCCAATATTCCTACCGGTTTTTGGAGTGTGAGAAAAACCTTATACCTATCTCCGTACTCTTGTTCTCATTACTGGCAAATTTTGCAGCATCTTATGAACATAATGTGAATCTGTGTGTTGGCTTGTTTTTGAATTTCTTTCTGTTTATTATTGCTCTTGCGAGAAGGGATTGTGGATTAGTCCTTAAATGCTGATTGTACATAATTTTATTATATCTGCTATATAATAGTTTCTCATTTCAGAGCATTGCTAACGGGGTGAGAATCTGCTGTAGAACACAGATGTTCTCAGGTTGCATAGGTTCTGAAATCTTGCAGAAGTAAAAAGTTTGGAATTTCATTTAGTTTTGTAAACATGAGTATGGCTCCTACTGTAAAAGTGGTTCTTGGGTCAATTGCCTTTGCTATATTCTGGGTTTTGGCAGTTTTCCCGGCTGTCCCATTCATGCCCATTGGGAGGACTGCTGGGTCTCTCCTTGGGGCTATGCTTATGGTCATTTTTCGAGTTATAACACCAGATCAAGCATATGCGGCTATTGACCTTCCAATCCTTGGTCTTCTTTTTGGGACAATGGTAGTCAGTGTCTATCTTGAAAGAGCTGATATGTTTATGTACTTGGGTAAATTGCTCTCCTGGAAAAGCAAGGGAGCAAAGGACTTGCTTTGTCGAATCTGCTTGATTTCTGCCATTTCCAGTGCCTTTTTCACTAATGACACTTCTTGTGTTGTTTTGACTGAATTTGTGCTCAAAATTGCTCGGCAGCAGAATCTCCCTCCTCAACCGTTCCTATTAGCCCTTGCCTCGAGTGCAAACANCTTAGTTATAGCTGTTCAGAGTAAGATTTCTTTTGGGAAGTTTTTATTTGGTATTTTCCGGGCAATGCTTGTAGGAGTTTTTGTCAATGCTTTGATCCTGCGCTGTATGTATTGGAAGTTGTTATCTATTCATAAGGATGAAGAAGATGCCACTATGGAAGTGGTTGCTGAAGAAGACATAACCTCACATCGTTTTTCTCCAGCAACGTTGTCTCACCTCACATCTCCAAATTCTCAAGAATGGAATTCCGGACTGGAATCTATAAATGTTTGTAGCTCTCCTAATCCCAATTGCTCTACAAATCATAGTGAGACTCTTAGAAACCGAGGGACTTCGATTGAGAGTGATAGTATTAATGGCTCTCTTGGTGAAAATAGTTATACAAATCATGTTGAGACAATCGGGAATGGGGAGAATCCAACTGAAAGTGAAATCCAGAAGGTCCCTAGTTTGCAATCTGAATCCGTTAGGCATTCAAATTCTCGGAAAGAAATGGCAAATGATGGATTTATGTCTTCAAAACGCATTCCATCTTTGAAGAGTAGTGAACACGAAAACTCAGAATTGCCGGAAAAGTGGAAAAGAATTTTGTGGAAGACGTGCGTTTATCTTGTTACCATAGGAATGCTAGTTGCTTTGCTGCTTGGTCTAAATATGTCCTGGACTGCAATTACAGCTGCACTTGCCCTAGTTGTTCTCGATTTTAAAGATGCCCGACCGTGTATAGAAAAGGTGATAGTGATTTAATAATTTCCCTTGTTAAGTTGGATTAGATAGTAATGGACAATAATAAAAAAAGAAGATAAAATATTGTCTATTATAAAAATGAAAATTAAAATTAAAATTGTCGATTACGATCTTAATACTTCATGCCAAACTTGCATTGGCAGTATATTAATGAGATTAGGCTTCATATTAGGAAAAGCTTATTGATTCTATTTTTTTTCTAAATCATCCAGGTATCATATTCGCTCTTGATATTCTTTTGCGGTATGTTTATTACAGTCGATGGCTTAAACAGAACTGGAGTTCCTAGCACTATGTGGGATTTCATGCAGCCTTATGCAAAGATAGATCATATTGGAGGAATGGCAGTTTTAGCTGCTGTCATAATCGTGCTGTCAAATTTGGCGTCAAATGTACCTACAGGTATGTCAAATGTACCCTACTTCCTGACTTTGAACACGAGATAATAATTTGTCGTCACTTGACCGAATAAGGAGAAGAAAAGGAGATAGTTGATTGAGTTATATGTCGAACGCTCAAACTTGAAAGTCTTCTTGGATAGATTACTTGTTTGGACGATTCAAGTGACATTGGACCAAGCATATTGCCAAGTGGGAAAATATCCCATTGCTACTCGGGGTAAATTAACAAAACAAATTTTCGAATTTGGAAGCTGTATTTAAATGCTTCCTTTCCCCAATTGTAATGATGGCACAGCCTTCCCTGGGATTACAAACCACGCAAGGCGGGCAATGCCGTTCTAATTTCACTACCTAATGGAGGAGTTTGATAACCATTTTGTAATAAAGGAATTCATTCACCCTTTCCATCGGCTAGGAACAGTTGTTTCGATTTGTCATGCGTCATGAAGAAGGAAAGAGAAAATATTAACTTTTCTAGTGTACGGCTATCTCCCAGCCTGCCTCTGCTCCCTATGACATAGATGGAGGAGTCTACAAGGAATTCATAGTAGAAATGGGCATACTTGACATAACCTAAAGAGCATAGGAATTCAAATTGGAAGTTGATCCCAAAATATTTCTTATAATCACATATTGCTTCTGTTGAATCTGTTTGTATATCACACAAGCCGCTGTTAAAATACTAAAATATTTCACGTCGTGACATTCATTTCTTTAACCTTAATGGAATATACTAGGAAACTCGCAAAAGCAATATATGTACCCAGTATAATTAACACTTCTACTTGTATCGTCAAGTAAATATAATTGTGAGTTGCTTTCACTTTCAGTTCTACTGCTTGGAGCACGAGTGGCAGCTTCTGCAGCAGCAATATCTCCTGCTAGTGAGAAGAAAGCGTGGCTCGTCTTAGCTTGGGTGAGCACGGTTGCAGGGAATCTCTCTCTCTTGGGATCGGCTGCAAACTTAATAGTGTGTGAACAGGCTCGTCAGGCTCACTATGGCTACAATTTATCATTCTGGAGTCACCTCAAATTTGGAGTTCCCTCCACTATTATTGTAACAGCTATTGGGTTGACTTTGATAAGAGGATGACACCCTGTGTTCAATCTGAGGTTCTCTCTTGTAAATTCAATAACGTTGATCAGAGATTCTGATGAGCAAGAATAATATAGGTTCTGTGCTAATGTAGTACAATTTTTTTATATATTCCAAAATCGCTTAAAACTGAGAATACTACAAGTTTTCTTCTTTAGTGTATGTTCAATACAGGGTACCATATGGGATTACGATTGTTTCAATGTAGATTACAATTCGACAATGAGTTTTGAGTTGGTGATTGGAAAAGCTTACAAGGACAAGTGTTCCATTTGGTCACGGACCGAATTGGTTTCTAGTGGAACTAGTTGGTACCGTGGGAATCAAATTGGACCAGGATCGACTGGCATTAACAGAAACTTGATCAACCAAACTTGAATTCCAATGCTATAGGATGCACTACAAACTATTAATCAACACGAAGATGAATCAATGCTATAAACATGGATTTGAATTGTAGTGTACATGGCATATACATGATTTGTATTTCTTGAAATACATGCATCTATCTATAACATTAAAATAAAATTAGTTCCATGTATCTTACTGTGAAGTTATTACACACAAGTAAAATTCCAAAAATAAGTACCAGAATTTCAGATAAAGTAAATGATCATGGTGCGGGCATAACTTCAACAAAAAAGAGAGCTCAAATTTAAGTTTTTTTTCCCCTTGGAGGTGTGGGGAGTGCATTAGTAAAGCAAAAAAACTCCCAATCGAACAATAAACTACATTCACCAGACTAAACCTTAAACAAGATAAAGGAGGGCAAATTTGAACTAGTACAGCGAAAATAAGTTGAATATCAAGTTCCCTTCCTCCCATTGCATGTTTGAGTAGATTAGATAACACTGGATGGTGTTCATTATACTCTTCAATATGATCTAATATTGAATACCAAACACGCATTTACAGTCTTCCATTTTGGAGTGAAAGCTGGTCAGTAACTAAATTCTCAGTTTCAATATCCTGCCCTCCCCATTTTCGCATGCGCTCCGTCGTCTGCTCCACCTGCAAATATAGTTTCACGATATGATTCCGACGGGATAGTAACTTTCATAAAGATAATTTCTGTGATCAAAAATGAAATCAAGAAATGCACACTAACAAAATTTCAGGGGAAGGAGAGCAATGATGTATATGTTTTGCTGCATTGCAGCGTTGTCTCTCGAAAACAAATAAAGCCGTAACACAAGGCGTTTAAGTGGTGTGCATATTTATTAGCATAAGACTAGAAAATATAATGAACAAGATTTTGACGACTTCTTTTTTTTCAATACTATCCAGTTCTGTTTAGTACTCCATGTTAAACATACAGTACTGGCTAGATGGTTAAGGATTAAGAACAACCTCCTTGTTCCAGTTAGTTTTGTAAAGAACTAACAAGAGTAGCAATGTCTGCAAAGCTGTCCCGGCTATCATGCCACCCCAAAGTCCCTACAGTGGTAAAATTATAAGCATATGAAAATTAATAATTCGACTTTGAGTAATAAAGGCAATATAACTATAAGCATTATCAACTAAACAGGTCTTAAGAAAAAATGATAGGCAACAAATTATCAACGGAAAGATTTTAATAGCGAATCAGTCTGATTCAAAAACTAGTATTGAGATTCTTGGAAACATATTTTCTAGTATAATCTTGATTTTCATTGTTATACTAGTATTTGCTCTGTTATGTTCAATGGACGAGGAATATACCATTTATCACAGGCTGAATTTTGAGTTCGGTTTATTTACCTTAACTCCCAGATTAGCAACATAACCAAGAACGTATCCGAGAGGCAGACCAAAAAGGTAATAACAGGCCAAGTTGATATAAGCGACTAGGGCTTGCCATCCACCTCCAACAGCAACACCTGGGAAATGGCCCCGGTGAAATTAAGGTCGGGAAGGAAATGAAAGTGCACAATAAATATATAGACATTCAGTCAAGTACCTGATATCACTGGCTGAACACTATTCAGAACCATCGTTATTCCAAGAAGGCCCGAAAGGTGGGAAACAGCCCGTTGCATATCTTTGCTGCTGGTAAAAATAATGCTAAAGTGATTTCTTGCGGCCAGTATAATAATCATGCAAAGAATCCCAATCAAGAGTGACTGAAAAACTGTGATGTAGACGGAATATTTGGCTGCTCGTGGATGTCCTAAGCCAAGCTCATTCGAGACTCGTACACTGAAATACGAAAGATTGGGCTGTTAGAACTTTCGGATGGTGGATGACAACATCAGAGGAAATGCAACAAGATAAACAAGAATCAAGAATATAAACATTTTCTCCAGCTGTGAAATCTCAAGTTTATCAGGAATAAGGCTTAGTTTTCTGTTGTTTTGTACGTCATTTTCACCATACACGACTCTATCTGTGATCTCAAAATTCACTTAGATTGAGAAGAAGATATAAATTGTCAGGATGTGGCCTTTTTACCTTATAGCAGCATTGATTCCAATGAAAATCATGGCTTCCCAACCGTTGACGTTCATGCTGAAAGATAAACCATCAAAATTTTGTGAAAAAACTCGAATCTGGGAGAATGACAAAAACTAGTAAAACTTGTGTTCATAACATAGATCAAAAAATGATTGTTGCTCATGACGAGCTCGAGTTTACGTGAGTAGACCGATCTATTCATTTAGTATTCTGCTTCATTTACGATACATGGTGTTTTGATCACTTTATCAAGCTTACAACTAGACATGTGCTTCCTTGGACATGCAATGCATTATGAATCAGCGTCGATGAAATATCCTTATGCACAATCAGAATGCTAAATTTAACAGCTTCCAGATGCTGGAAGAATGCTACTGAAATCTTAAATCCTGATTTTTAAAGCATTGAGCATTAAAGGCTGTGCATTTAGATGAAGCAATTTAACATATTAAAAAGAACAACTAAATGTATTGATGAAACAACAAATCTAGATTATATATGTGGGGGCATGTTGAAAACCAAATTTATATAAATAAATGTGTATTCTAAGCATTTGGACGAGAGAGTAACAAGAAGGCATTAATACTCGCCAAATGGAAAGGGCACCAACTGCAGTTACGGCGTTGTCAAGATGTCCGGTGAGGATAATGATGCTCATCATATACCAGATCTCAAGGCAAAGCATAACAGCAGAGGCAAGAGAGAGTCTAACAAATGCCCACATCTCCTTGAAGGCGGACCCTGAAAATCCCTTCCAACCATCCTTACACCAACCCACGACATACAAAAACTGTGCAATCACGATGCCCCAACTCGTAAGATCATATGCTGCGGCTGCACCAGATGCACCCCATTCAAATACATAAACAAAAATCCAACAGATGAAAACTTGCAAGACTAGTGCAAGGAATGAGATCCATGCGAGCACAGATACTTTGCTCTGAGCTTGAAGAAACTTCTGAGTCGGGAATGTGACAGCAAGCGAGAACAGCTGAGGGACGATCATCAGTGTGTATACTCCAGCCAGATTCGAAATTTCGTCACTTTGTCCGAGGATCTTGAGGATTGGGGTTGCAAATATGTAGAGCGGCAAAAGGATACAGCAAGTGGCAAAAAGAATTATCATTGAGCGTTGCATGTAAACACCAAGCATTTGAACTTGTCCTGCACCAAATGCCTGCCCACATAGTGTCTCAAGGGCGCTCCCCATGCCAAGCTACACATTGCAAACTAATATTAGACTCCGTCTATTTGATCAATATATGCAGTATATCTCAATATGCTCAAAAAGAAAACACTAGCCAGTATTATTGTCGATTATCTTGTGCAGTTTTGCATAGTACTACGTACCAAATGTGTCATAACAGAAAAACCAGTAGCCAAGCCTAGGATATAGTCTACATTTCCTGGACAATCAAAAAACAAAAGACAAAACTATGAACTGAAGGCCTTAATTCACCAATGAACTCCCTTCTAGTCTCTATTCTATATCACTTTTTGCTCATTTCACGAGCAAAAAACTGCCATGGTACTTCGAAATAAAACTAATCACCTATTTGGTGGGGATTAAAATTATATTTTTAGTAAATTTTGATTAAAGTTGATGAAATGTATGATTGGAAAGTTGTGGATCTTATGAAATGTGTGGTTAAAATTATTGAATATGACTTAAATTAAAATTCGAATTTTATTTCCACCAAACATGGCTAAATGAATTCAACGACTCTTTAATATCATGTGTCACTATAGCAAACAAAGGTTTGTGCATTAAAGTTTCTACTGCTCTATCTTTATAAGAAAATCGACATGGCCTTGAGGACAATATTGGATTTGGTCAATATGTGAAGCAAAGCGCAAAGAATAACTAATTCTTATTTTTGTTTTTTCAAGTTTTACCCATATTTACATCTCCTCTAGGGGGACTTGAAGCAGATTTTGGAGCCCTAATCATATTTTGACTAAACTTCAAAAGTTACAAGTAAACAAGTATTAAATTAATATAGTTTTTTATTTCACAATTTATTTTTTAGGAGTAAATTATCCCAAATTAAAAACTACTGAGAGCTAACCTCGACCTTGTTTGTTTCCCAATTTTTTTAAAATATATTTTTTTCTTTCTTCTTTTCAATTACACATTTTTTAATAAAATAATATTACACACATCCCAAAAAACTTTTCTTTCATTTTTTTTTATCACATATTGACATTGTGCATCAATCTATTATTTCAAAAATCATTCTACCAAAAAAATGGGGTCAAACTTGTGAAATAAAAACTATATAATTTAAGACTTGTTTACTTGCAACTTTTTAAACTAAGCGAAACACACTCAAAGGATTCATAGCACATGCTTGGCATTGAATTTTTAGAGCAATGCCCTTTATACAGGGCATCGCTTCACAAGGCCCCTCACAAAGGGGTAGGCCCCACAAGCAAATATTTTTTTTTTTAAAAAAAAAAAAAAAAGAGTGGGGCCCACCCTTTGTGAGGGCCTGTGAAGCAATGCCGCATTGCTCGAATTTTTATGACCTTCTTCAACAAAAAGGTTGTAAAATTGTGGCTTATTCTTGCGATATGACTCCATACAGACAATAAGTATATATATTAGCCTTTGATGTAACACACTTGTTGAATTTCAAAGCACAAATTCAAGAAAATATTTGAGAACACTATATATTTGCCAAAATAAAAAAATAAAATCCAAATCATCCCTAAAAAAGGGGTGGGGTGTGGGGGATCCAATAAATCCTTTGTCCATTTACATTCTATGCTCTCTGAAAAAGTCAACTTACTACAATAATCCAAATTGGTAAGAATTATTTGCAGCCACCGACTTACTACAATTGTGTATAGAAATCTTCCCCCGACAATAGCCCACTGCCCACTATGTGTGCGTGTGCGGGTGGAGAGAGAGAGAGAGAGAGAGAGGGAGAGGGAAGAATCAGTTCTTCCTTCTAATATAAAATATTGTGAGTTGTGTGTGGTTCGTAAAAATATTTTGTTAATAAAATCATTTTCGTTTGGTTTTTAAACTCAGCCCCTGTTTGAAACCCATTTTGAGTAGAAATTTTTTTTTGGAATAGTGATTGATGTAAGAATGTGTGGTGGAAAAGTGATCAAAATTTTTTGATTTGTGTGTAACATTATTTTATTAGGAGAATGTGTGGTTGAAATGAAAAATGAAAATGAGAATGAGAAAGAGAAATTAATGGGTGTCAAACGGGGGCTCAATAATTTGGTATCAATGTAATCTTGTTGAGGACAAATTTTTGATCTTCTAAAGTTCGTGCACAAAGGGAAATTGTGAAGGTTTGATAAAAGTTGCTTGATTATAAGGAGGTAAATCAAGTCATGAGGAACAACTTACAAGTGGTGGTAGAGATGACAAAAAAATTCGTTCAACTCAATACCCGTGGGGCTACACCCCAAATGTGGGGGGATTACCCATCTAAACCGGATAAACGAGGAGGGGGCGGGG
>CAIGRF010272537.1:7521-23872 GCA_903798235.1 Fraxinus ornus
AAAGGAGATCTCATCTTGTGTGATAATAGGGTTGTCTGAGTGTCAATCTTTGTATCTCTGTTTTGGGGCTTTGATTCGAGTATCACAGTGGTGTATTCTTGAGATTGAAGCACGGACTGAGAAGTGAAACATGTGGGCTTTGTTCGGTTCTTACATAAAAGATATGTTTTTGTCATTTTGCAGTATTTTCTTTTGTTCATTTGTTCAGTCAATTTTATGTTCATATTTTCAGTTCTATTTTGCGTAATTACTTGCATATGTTATTGTTGAATGTTTGAGCTAATTGTTTGATCTCCTCCCAACACCTTTTAAAACACTAATGCAAGCATTGGTCAACGCACTGGAACAACTACTCGCTGATCTGCATCTCAGACATCATCATTGACAAAAATTGATTCGGGTTCGTGAGTTACAACGAATGCTGAACCTTGTAAAAACAACAGATCCGCTATAATGACAGGCCACAACACCCGGGAAATACAAGCAGTTATAAGGAAGTCATATTTCCTATGATGAAATGTTGAATATATTACTAGATTTCTCGACTACTGAGAATGATTTAGGATTCCTATGAGGACTGAGTGGGAATGTTCTACACCAAACAAGAGTCCATTCGAAGTCTATTACCTCCTCGTTTTATCTATAGCTTTCTTGAACTTTTAGTTGTGGCATAGAGGAACTGAAATACAGCTTTGAAATATTTGTTTTGGATGATGCTTTCATTTTTGTAGAAGATAGCTCTACAACTTTGTCTTATATTTTCCTCGATAGATTTACTTAAATGATTTGGTGGGTTTTGGGATAATTAATAGCTCATTCTATTCCAAGAAATTGTCTTAAAAACATAATGCAATCATGTTTGGGACATAGTATTCGAGAGCGTCACATACAACAATGGACAAAAGTCTATCGAGTGCCGTTACCAAATGTGTCGGGAGTTATCATCTTATATTTGCATCTTAGCATCATTCCAAATACTGCAAAACAAATTCCTTACAAACTTTGGGTTTTTATTTTTTTCACAAAGACAATATCTACAAACAAATACCAACAGTTATGCCCACTATAATAACAACCAATCAATTCTTCACCAAATGAACACACTTATTTTCAAATCTATAAATTTACAAATGCAACTTCTGTTTCAAATCAAACCAGATAATTTCAGCTTCAAAACCATCCTAGTAATTTCTTTGGGGAAGTTCCTGTAGCACGGTATTTTGCAGCCATTTCCTCTGCCTTGAGAAGATCTTCACCCCGTTTGGCTTCGATCGTTGCCTTCTTCTCTTCTGCTGCCTTGTGAATGAGAGCAACCTTGTTCTTCGTTTTCTCTACATATTCTGCTTTCTTTTTCTCCAGTTGTTCCTACAGGATTTAGGCATTAATATTAACTGAAAATAACGATAAACCTACAAATTCTGATCATTAAGATTTCTGCACAGAAGAAAACTATGTAAAGCCTTAGGATTTGTTTACCTCAATCTTCTTGAGCTCAGCCTCTAGACTTGCTTTCTTGCTGTTTTCCCATGCTCCAATGGCAGATATCTTTTTCTGAGATCTACCAATAATTTCAGATTTTCTTGATTTAGTAACGACTCATCAATATTATCCCGTTAATCTTTGGGTCAAAAACGTATGGAATTTGAATAACTTTCTACGAGAGTGGGGAACTCATTTTGACTGGAATTAGGATAACCTCTACTAAAAGCATAGAAAATGAAGTCTCTATTATTCATACATAATACAAAGCATAGCCGCTTCTCTCAAGTGGACGTAGGCCAATTGCCGAATCACATAAATCTCTATTTCTATTTGTTTTCTATCTTCGTTGGATTCATCACTGTTGTTGCACAAATCACAACAGTTTCTTCACAAATCAAAATGATTCATTTTCAAAACTACTTTTGGTTGGATAAATTATAATTGAAAAAAAAAAACTAAAAATTCAGAATATCATTGGCAAGAACAGAGCATGCTCGAGAAAACACTTACTTGTTTTCAGCTTTTGATTTCTCACTTTCTTCCCATGCTTTAATCAAAGACAATCTCTTCTCCGTAGAAACTCGAGCAAGCACAGCATCTGAGGACATAGTAAAAGAAAGAATTAAGTATTTTCCTGATACATTTACATATTAAAAAAACACAACTCGTTGCAATCTTAATTACCTCTGTCAATAGAGCCCTCAGGCTTTTTCTCCTCAACAGGTTCTGGTTCTTTATACAGAAGGAAGAAGAAAAAGTCACAAACAATTGATAAAAAATTGTCAATAATTAACTTATCCATGGAAAATTTCCAAGTTGAGACATATATCAATAGGTAAAATTCCTTCTTCTCAAATAGATAAACACGAAAATTATCTGAAAATATAAAAAGAAAAATACATAGAAAGAGATATGGGTAGAGTAGTAACTGCTTTCAACAACAGCAAGATCTTTAGAGTCATCAGCAGCTGGTTTCTCTTCTGGCGGAGGAAGTGGTGGTGGAATTACAGATTTCTCCTCCGGAGCAGCTTCAACGGTTTTCTCTTTCGCCGGAGGAGGCGGCGGTGGAGCCTCGGAACATGGCTCAGTGACCTCAGTCTCCACTTTCTTGGCTTCCTCCTCCGCCATCACCTCAGAAAACTTGGCTATCTTGTTTACTTTAAAAGATACTACAAGAATATCAAGAATTGTAGAAGAAAATTAATAAATAAGCAGAGCAGTCAGCAGTGGAAGATTTTGTAAGAAATTCTGCGTGTATCATTCGTGGGGTTGGGTAGATATTAGTGTCAGCAATTGGTTGGAGACTGGGAGGATCAGCTGGATGATATAATAGTGTGACAGTTGGCACAGATTTTCTATATCTGGAAATTTAAATTTTTAAGAAATAATAAAAAAAAAAATATCAACAATTCATAATTCTTGTCGGCTTTGGAATCATTATTCATTTGAGCTCACTTGTAGGATTCAACTTTAATCATTTCATTTGAAAAATCAATTAGCGTCAAGAGGGTTGTTCTCTCTTTACAACATTCAGCCATCAATTAATTCATGAATTTAAGATCGACAGATTTCTTCTAATTTCTTCCTAAGGTTAAAAATGGCATTCTAGACAATGAAACGTGCACTCGATGGATACTCAATTTGACCTCTACTCGATCAGATGTTAATTTGTCTTTGTACATACATGTAAAAAAAAAATCTTAAGTTGAATTTGATTAAAACAGATTTTAAAAGAGTATTTTTCAACTTTCGTATCGTTTTCGTTGAATCGTAAAAAATTTCTTGAAGAAATATTTACAAGAAAATGTGAAAATTGTAGTTGGATGTATCCATATATTAAATAGAGAGAGCCGTTGAGCTGAAATATTTGAGAGGGCGTTTTCTCTCTAAAATTGAGCAAAGTGGTCCATTATTGCTGCTTCTTTAGACCGTTTCATGTTACTTTTCCTTTTACTTTTGAAAAAGACTCATTTACAGTGTCATAAAAAATAATAATCTGATGATTCACGCATTAAAATAGAGTCGGTAAGGGTCCTCATCAACAAAATATATATATATTTTTTTTTTCAGAAAACGATTTGCCGTGATTTGCAAGCCTTGTGCCTTGATGTGATGTATCAATCTCGAAGTGCTTTAGCTTTACTTAATTCTAACATTGGATAAAAATAAAACTAAATTATAATATGATTTCAAAGTGAAAACAAAATATCACAGTATATTTACAATTTGCTATATTTATCGTGCAGTTAAAATTGATCGCGATTAAGAGTTTCGAATTAAAAGGTAAATTGAATTATTACAGCTGTAATATGGAGATATTGTGTTTCTACAAGTTCAAGATAAGAACCACTATAGTACACCAAAGATGAAAAGAATATAAAGTAATAAACAAATGTGATATTTTAGCTAGAAGACAGGTGTAGATTGATGGGTGAAAGATCCCATGTGGGAATCAAGAAGAATCATCTTTAGAGTAATGCTATGGGTACATAATAGTACCCGTAATGTTTGACATAATGGTCACATGTTTAGCCTTCCAATAGGGGCCAAATATGTAGCCATTATGTCAAACATTATGTTCATCTAGCATTTTTCTCCTCTNCACATGTTTGGCCCCTATTGGAGGATTGCCGGGTGGACCATGTGGGAATCAAGATTAAAGAATCATCTTTAGAGTAATGTTATGGATACATAATAGTACCCGTAATGTTTGACATAATGGCCACATGTTTGACCCCTATTGGAGGGTTGCCGAGTGGGCCTTTTTAGAGTAATGCTATGGGTGGCCCGACAACCCTCCAATAGGGGCCAAATATGTGGCCATTATGTCAAACATTATGTTCATCTAACATTTTTCTCCTCTTTAATAGCGATTACAGACCCGAAAATGCCATCAAATATGAGCTGTTGTGTTTGGTTTTGGCAGCCGACAAAAAGAAAAATGACAAGTTGAATTTCAATTATTTTGACCAAAGGGTCCACTTAAAAGCATGCAATTCAAGAAAATCATGCTTCAAACTCAGATTCCACAACCAGGCAGCCAGATACTTAAATGGCACTGTATTATTAAAACAGATCAGATTCTACAACTAAAGATTATATTCCTACTTCAGCCTATTTTGTATGGTCTACACTAAAGATTATATTCCTAAACGAAGGGTTTATCCAAACTATTTTCAGATAACGGAAGGAAATAGAAAGAGAGAGGCAGATAATGAAAAGGAATCGGGCAAACAAAGCGATTTAAAGCACAAAATGCGCAAAGGTACTTCTTTGTGGTTACAGTTCTGAATAAAATAGAAAAGACTCTTAGGATGCGTGTAGTTCAGTACAAGAATGGAGCAAATAAAGCACATGCAATGTTCCTTGAACAATTAAAGCATACTAATGCACCTTGGTAAGAAACAATGTTACCTTGCAATTCCAGCTCAAAAAAATTATCAGACAGACAATTCCATTTTGGAAATCAGAATACAATCGATATCCGGCATAAAGCCCTTCTCATTTGATATTCTCTCCAATCCCCTTTTATTAGCTTTCACTGGATATGAAGCTTTCTCACTCCAATGTCAGGACCGTAGATTTCATCCACATCCTTTATGCAGCCATTGACTACTAAACCGGCCCATCCATTGCTCTGATCTTGTACCAAAGGGTTGCCACCCAATTTGCACATCTCAAACTACCAACCTGGCAACAACCAAAACTTTTCCATTACCTCTCTCCTCGAGAAATTAAACCACCAAAGCACTTGTCTTCAATACTTTTAGAGTAACAACTGATCCAGAGAACACTGGGCGCTAGCTGGTATATCTGGAATATTGGATGGTGTGTTCGCAGCTCACCACTTACAATAAGCTGTGGATTTGCATCACAAACGTCAGCAGTAGTAACAAGGGCCGTCCTAGATCAAGAAGCTTCAGAAAGAACAAAATGTTTTAGAATATTGCATGATACATCTTAGCTGGAAGATAATATTTGATGACCAGAAACATGCTTGCCCAGGTGATAATGGCAATGTATAAAAGGGAGAGGGAGACTACACAGCGTCCTGATTGGAGGCCAAAAGCAGCAGTAAGCAATGAGTTCAACGCTTCTGCAAGATTCTTGAAATTTCAAGGCCTTCAATTAGACTGCATTGTCTTTATTTGTTAAGAAAGCTTTGTCCTCCAAAAAAGTTCACAATATATTAGTGCATGCTTGCATTGATGATTCTCGATATACCCTGGGAAATTGGAGATGAAAGAAGCTTACCACGTTACTTGTAGCTACAACATTTGGCTGAGGGGATAAAAAGAAGCATCCTTTTTCAATTAATGTTTGTGAAATAGATTCACCAACAACGAGACAACAATTTTGGCAAATATGTGATCGTGCAAACTTCTTGCAATATTGTAATCAACGCTAACATCTTCTGTTGAAAGTATGAGAACTTTTATCACTCCAGATCAGCTTACTTTGCCCTCCATTTCCATTTGTTGCAAAAGATAGCGTCTGCAGTTGATCAAATAAAGATCAGGATGCAATAGGAAAAGATTCTCCTGTACAAGATAGAAGTTCAGTTAACGCACCCGACTTGCTCTCTTATCGATTGGAGTCAGTGATGGATGGCAGGAAGCTGAACCCTTCTTGCTCTTTGATGAATTTGATTGTTGGGAAGATCTCCTTTGTCTCTTTTCTTCAACTATTTTCTCTGAGGCACTACCTCCTTGGTACTTATAAAATTCAAGAATAGATGGACTCTTCCTTTTAGTAACCTTTGAAGCATTCCTAGAGTAATTAAACCGAGGGGAGGATAAGTTACATGGAAGAGACTGCTGTCGCAATCTACTCTTTTCCCTGATTCTGTTTAGAAACTCAATCGTCCAAGGCGATCCTTGTTGAGGCTCAGTGGAGCGAAGAGCATTAGAGAGCGGTGTTCCACCATAGTTTCGAGGACCCTTTTCTTGGAAAGATATTTTGTAGGAATTTTGTGAGTTTGTTTCTGTCACATCACCTTGAAAAAGCCGTTTCTGGCACTTCAATGAAATTTTGTTATTTTCAACTGCATCAAAACATTCCCCAATTTCTCCCCTTGAACGTTGTCTACTGTCCCTAATAGAAACCCAGGCACCTGAGGCAGAATCAATTTCAACAGGATCTGTAAAAACAGGAACTTTGCTTACTCCTGAAGGTGGTTTACTCAATCTTGCAGCATAATCTTTCTCCCCATCAAGCATAAATGGTGAACGGTCAACGTAATTCCTAAATGTTGGAGTATCATCAATGTCAATAACTTCGCCAATCAAATTTTCCTGTAGATATCCACATGCCTTGGTATTTTGTCTACTAAAGTTGATCGTTGTAGGTTTACCTGATCTGCTTCTTGGATCATAATTTACACCAATCTCAGCCATTGTGGGCTTCTCAATCTCAGCTAATATTTCAAGATCTTTTGCATTTGGAAAATCATGAAATCTTGACACGGTGGGTGATTTCATCATTGTATCGATATCTAATCCCTGGCAATTACGAAACAGTTTGTCATCAAAAGATAAACCGGACTTCCCGGACTCATCAAACTTCTCGGTACTTCCTGCCAACCAAGAATCACATGAAGTCGATGCTTTGGGAGGATGGAGTAAGTCGTCTGAAAATAGCTTTAATGGATCCATATGAAACAAGTCATTTGGAGGCTCAGTGGCATCATAAAGATTGTGAGTATATTTTAGTTTCTTCCTATCGGACGCACTCCTGAATTGAGCAGTCTCTGAGTCGGGAGCTGAAGATACTGAAGAGGAGCAGTCTGTCATTCCAGATTTCGAATCCTCCCGCACTCCATATCTGCTTGTTGCATTTAGCAAAGCAATGCTTTCATCAGGAACGTTAAATTTTTGAAGAGCACAAGTTCTACCCTTATCTGACAAATCTAAAAACTCAACTAGTGTGCTCCCTGAAGACAGTATAGCATGAGCTGAGAGAGGATTAATTGAAGGAAATGCAGTGAGGAAGGATTCCGCTAGACTTTCTGAGTCGGACATTTTAGGGCATAATCCCCTATGTGACTTTATCCCAACCTCAATGCAGGATAATATAATTTCGTCGGTCATATCGGACGAAAATGAGCAGAAGAGCTGTATATCGATTCCTAAGCTAGCTGCTGCAGCATAGAGTTCATCAGATGATTCCATAATTTCAGATAGAAAACTGCCTTCTCCCTCAAAAATCTGGAGTAGAAAAAATAACAAAGATTAAAACGCCTAAAGAGACTTCTGTTAGTACAAGCATGGTGAAGGTTTAGTCCATTGAAATCACAATGATATACAGTAGACTAAAGTTGCTACCAGAAACTGTGAATCTTCTGTTGTGTTCTCTGTCTGAAACTGTCAACTGAGGTTTTCACTAGAATACATTATTCTCAGAGAATAAATTATTACCATCTCTTATGAAAGTGATCTAATGAAGTATAAGCTAACTTGATATGCTAATAAATAGCCGCATGATGATTATTATTCCCTTTCTATCGCTTCATATCCTTGTGCAATCTGAAAGAATAAGGTTTGCATGTTGTATAAAAATGACCAGTTCATAGCTCTACATGTCTGGTTTCTATTGAACATTTTTTACGTTCCAGAAGGTGAACATTTTGAGTCTCTTCCTCATATCAATGAGATAATGAAAAATCGTATCAAAGTAAATACAGCAAAGAAGAATTAGTCTAAACTATCGAGCAACAATATTACCAGGATGCAGCAACTAAAAGCAAAACTCAGTGACGTTAAAGTACTTGCTGCAATACTTTCAATGCACAAAGGCAAGCATGAAAAGGCCTCATCTGGAGCAGAAGCTTTCTTTCCAATGTTTCTGCAGTCATACCATGCCAAGCAAATGGCAGCACTAACTATAATATCAACAGGTAGATCTATATCACGTTCTACAACTTGTGCTCCTTCTTTCTCCAGTGCCAGGATCCTCTGGTATGTTCTTCTCCGGGATATGACCATTTCTTTGTCGAAATTTTGGGTGTTCACAATTATGACAATATCGTGAGGAAAGGGCTTGCCCAAGTTAATTTCTTTTGATTCCATAGCCACTGGCATGGATTTAACAGGCATCACTGAGCAGACCTCATCTTCATTTACATCTTTGACTAGTCCCTTGTTGTAGGTCTCCTCAATAGGTACAAAGTTTAATAGGTCTTCCAACTTATTTTTACTCTCATTTTGAGCTGAGGTAGAATGAATATCTGCATCCTGGAAACATGATAAAACTTTGAAACATGACTGCGAAAGAATACAAAGCAAGTGAAGTGTGACTGACTGATCATAAAATGACACTTGAGATAAAAATTAGTAGCATTATGAAAATTATCACATAAAATTTATTGAAGCTATTTCTTTTGAGGAAATTCAACAATGACGTTCAATAAAAATGAATTATGAATGGATAGAAGAAAGCCTGGTGTAGAAGTCAAATCATGGAATACATGTGCTGTTGTGCATGTCCACAAAAATGATCCAGACCAAATTATGAAGTATGGACTATTATCCTTGAAGAACTAACAATTCAGTATGATCACCTTTCTTGTATCAGTAGAAGCTTCATTACATCTTGCAAGTGATCAAGTTACCAAATGTCTCCTTGTTCGTTAAAGAATTATCCTACCAACAGGAAAAGGACGTAACTGGATTTATTTTCCTTCTTTCTTTTCCTCCTTCCCTCTTATTTTTATATATTTACTTTTTGCTGGGGGAAGAAGTTAGATTCAACTACAGCTTCTACAACTCTTACGACACACCAATAATGCATACCTAGTCGTCCAAGCAGCAATATAGTTTTGAAAAGATGGTTTGTACAGTAACTTTGCAATGGTATTATATTACATCAAAAATCATTGAGAAAAGGGTAGGAAGACCTGTTACAGTTGTGTAGATCATCCATAAATAAGAAGGCATTATTTACATTAATATAGAAACGAGCCTTAACATAAAAAGTGTATATGAATCCACATGCATTCTACCAATTCAAAACCTAAATGACATTATAGAATCAACAAGCATGCACATCTCACAGCCCTTCTCGTTGCATGTTTTGCATCAAGAAAGTACTGAAATAATTTCAATGTAACCATTTGAACATGATACCATTCATGTATGAAAGTGATTCTTTCTTGAGAAGTCAGGCCCTTTTGACACTGATACCATAATCTTTGCAGATAGAAAAATACATCAAAGCATGCCTTATGCCTGAAGCATAATATGAGTGCATCTTAACAATGAGACATATATAAAGTACAGGAGTTTATATAGATAGTGCACTTATTTCAGTATATACCAATGTCTATGTTTCTGAGGACGATATGGATGAAAATATAGCCATGTTGCTAATAGTCAACAGTCAAATGCAACAGTATTACTCGAACAGAAAAGATACTTGCCATCTTAAATTCACTATTCTTGGATATGTAAACGCCACAAGAAAGCGCTTTGGAAACACTTGAGTCCTCCAATTCCACCTTGAGAAAATAAAGAGGGGGCAACTGATCTAACTTTGGGCAGATGGTGGATATTATAGACGATCCATTTGAGCCTCCATATTCCAAGACAAAGCCAAATTCGTGGAAGGGAAATGATGCAGAAACATATCTGGAGACCAAAAAAGAAAAGAAAAGAAAGTCTTTATCTAATGTCTTTAAGATGGTCCAAGGGCAGTCTGCCACCGAGGGAAAATCTATACAGATAATAAAATGAGGAAAAAAAATGGACAACAGAGTGACTCTTCAATAAACAAACTTACATTATTATGTGTTTCCAAATATATAATTATTTAAATCACTATCATAGAGAAATTAAATATTCACTTGATTTTGAACTTAAGGACTCGTGCTTGGAATTAAACATTCTACTTTGCTAATCTCCTAATTAGGGTTTCACTTCATATTAGCATGAAGCAAAGAAAAGTGTCTGTCTAGTGCATGAATTGCATTTCTTAAGCCATCATTTACTGAAACTGGAAGATCGAATAGGTGAATGTATGTTGGAGAAATTTCATGACAATTCAACATCAAACCATTACATGTTTGTAGTTAGTCAATCTTCAAGAATCAAGAGAGCATGTGAGAAAAATTTCATGACAAGGCAGTAATAAATGGGATTCCTATCAATGACCTCTAGTGACATATCTTGAGATCAAGCTGGAAAAGAAAGAACCCCTTAGATCTCAGAAACATTACTTCCCATAATCAACTGGGGAAGGTTTCACGCTGTAGGGTAAAGAAGAAATCGTCACGTTAAATATTTCCATCAATTTAGTTCTAAAGCAGCTAATACTTACTCATAGGATACCAAACAAGAATCTGTGGAAAGCATAGAATTTAGTACGGTGTTTGTGAAATCACGGCCCTGTTGACTTGCATGGGCAGAAAAATGGTGTAGCTCATTATATGACATCTTCATGGATGTCAACAGTCTCTTCAATGGCCACCAGAAAACTCGGTCAGCAACAATTAATATTTTCAAACGACCGCTGCTTAAATTTGTCAGCAAAATTTCATGCACAACAGAAAGGGAGGGATGGTTTTCACATATTTCTTTCTCAGCCCTCTCATTCGCATTTTTTATCAAGTTATACAGACAACTTAATCTGGATTTCAAGCACTGCAGGTTTCTGCACAACCTGTCTACATATAGATATGTGGCGTGGACACCATAGTAACAGAGGTAGAAAGCCATCTGTTTAATTGCACACAACATCATCAACAACATAATATTATCGTCGTTGTGAGCTGAATAAGTACTTGGTGCACTTCTTTTCTTAAGAAGGTCCATAAGTTCTTCTTTAGGAAGGCAAAGTACAGTCAGGTTCTCACCAGCTCGACCTAGACTCAGACTCTGTCTCAACTCTGTGTCGTTCTCCAGTAGGGCCAAGAAGACTTTACAAAAATTATCAATGAGCAATAGAATATTTTCAGATAACTGTACTCGGTGCAACCTGACATTCCACTGCTGTTGAACCATAGTGGTAGCATTACTAACAGAATCATCATTGGAAAAAATCAGTGGATACGTTGTAATAATATCAACCGACTTATCTGCAGGCTTACTTTCTTTTCCTGTGACATAATTACGGGGATTTAAGAAAAATTCAAGATCGCTAGACATGGATTCAACAAACGAAGGAACTTTCTCAATGCCAGTTTCCAGTAACAAGTCTCCGTTTAACCTTTTTCTGTCTCCATGATTATGCCAACTATCAGAATTCTTTTCATCAACAGAAGTATGAAACATAGAAACAACAGCAGAAGGTAAGTTCAGCATTTCCTTGCAGTCTTCTTTGTTTGGCTTGTCAGAACAATCCTTAGAGAGAATAAAATCATAGATCTGTTTCGTACCATCCATCAAGTAATTAGAAGCATCTGTCTTGTAAGTATCTATCTCCCACAGCATTTTCCTACAAGAAGAATATTTACCGAAGTTGTCTTCTTCAAGAAAATGCCAATCTAAATATAGACCATCAGATGTTGATGAAGACTGTGACTCCACCTGGGCTAATATTTGCTCAACCATTGAATGCAATGACCTAATATTTTCATGGCCAGAAATAATAGGCACGGGTAATGATTTGAAAGAGTCATCCATGAGAGTAAGTTCGTGACAAACAATCAATTCACCAAAATTCATAAAGTTCATATTTTCTCCAAACATGAATTCACATGGTTCTTCTTCAACCTCTTTGGCTGCATCTGAGAAGAACTCACAAGAATAAGATGGATCCTGATCAAAGAATTGGAACTCTTCAAATAGACACAGGTTCACTGATCCAATTATATCGCCGCCTGCTTTCCCTTGATGGAATGTTGAGTACTCCTCATAATGTGGTTGTTCTACAACACTTAAGTAGTCCATCTGTGATAAGAAATTTGAGCGGTGCAACTCAACTTCAAGGCACTGTATTGTTAAACAATGCTCTGATAGATATTTATTTAAGTCAAACTCTATAGAACTCAAAAGCTCCTTGCCGTCACTCAATACTACATCTAGTTCTGTCAAATTCTGAGGTTCAATATTTTCAAAATCTAGAAGCTCATCCTCCATATGTATACTTCTGACAATACCCAGACTTTCCTCGTCCACTTCAAAATGGAGAAAGTGAATATTATGAAAATGAAGCTCTCCTTCAAAGGAACCAACATCTTCCAAAAAATCAGCCTTTTGCTTCATAGAGTATTCTAAGCTGACGTCGTCGACTGAATAAACTGATTGTTGAATCTCAAGAAGATTAGGTAAACTAAGGTCAGAAGTTGGCATATCCTGCAAGAAGTTACAAATTCATCTTCAAATTAACTAGTGATATCTTTATTCTTACACTGGATAAGAAGTGTGTTATCAGTACTTCGAGATGAAGGTAGAAATGTTATCCAGTTTGTGTACGTATCTAAAGCATTTAAGCCCTATGAGCAACAATAACGCCGGTAGAATAGTTGTGTGGACGCAATTCTCAAGGAGTAAAAAAATACTTGAGCACTTTTTGAAGACAATTTATGGTTTTACAAGAAGTTGGAGAAACCAAGTTGAGAGAAAAGGGTGCCTTAAACTTTTTGAATGACATACAATTCGATCAAGTTGTTCTCTGCATAAATATCTCTCTTATCAGGAACTTGATCCGTATTAAGACCCTTTCATTCCAACCAAGAATTATATCCCCAGCTACTAAACCATTAGCGTTTGAAAGTGCCAAATCCAAGAGTTGAACAGTGGATTGGGAAAAAAGGAAAAATTGTTCCCATTCTAGCTGCACTTCCACTGCTCAACAAAGGTTGCTGGGAACTATCCTGAACAGAATTTAATACCTATGCCTGGAGATGTAAACAAAAACTTCAAAGCATTTACCATAGTACACTCAGCAACTGAACTCTGGGAGAGAATATCTAAGTCCTCCATCTGGCATTGGATAGCACTTTCCTGCTGATTACGAAGTAAGTGTAAATAAGTAGAAATAGTTATCTGGCCATATGCAGATACCAAGACGTCAACCTGTACGCAAATGCTTAAAAGGAAAATACCGATTGAAGCAGGGAGAGGCCCATCTCTGGAATTTCAAATTGTGTAATTTCAATAATACTCCTACCCCCATGATCAGGTGTAAAATCATCCTGTTCCAAAATAACATGAATACAGTGTGATTAATATCCTGAACCAAACAAAGTTGTAATAAGATGATAGCTTTATATACTTCAGGTACAAGAGCTAATATGTTTTTATACTTAAACGTCTATGTTTAAATACCCAAATTATCCAGTACATTTTTGTATCGAATATCTGAGTTCTTATGCTGGTCAAGACAGCCATAAATAAAGAGTAATGAAGTGAGAAACATCATGGGTAATTCAACATGATTTTCTTTTTATTTTTTACACTGTCAGATAAAATGTTTACAAGGACATAAAATTTATCTCGACATGAAAAATTTTAAGTGTAAATTATAGTAATTTGTATCTGGACGTTTGTCATATTCCCTCAGCACATGGAGCCATCAAGAGATGAATTTTCACAAATTCTGAATAGTTTAAATGAACAATCTATCGTGACTCATGAGATTAGTAAAAGTCAGGGCTTTGTAGAGTAAAGGGAAAAAAAATGCTACTAAATTAAACTTGAGTCACAGTTACAGACCTTAACAAAATTTATAGGAAGAAGGCGCAATACACTAATTTCCATAATTTTAATACTACACAAAGTCAAAGAGGTTATTCAGAACTAATTACTTAAATGACATAAAATTGGAAATCCAAAACTGAATTTGGTGACTAATAAATTCAAAAAGCATTCTAGATTGAATAAAATTTCACAGGCATTTCTTCGAAACCATGACAATACAAATAAAAATCTTTTCATTGTTAAATATAACTATCTAAAAAATGAATCCATGGAATACAAATCCTGGAATCAGATCTCAGTATTCCAATATTTATGCACGCGTCTTTCCACCAGGATGACATGTTGACACAAGCCTAAAGCAAAAAATAAAAAAGAATGGAGGAAAAAATAGTTCAATCGCCTGCATAATCGCTATCTCCAAACCTATAAGAGACCAGTAAATTTGAGCTATCCTAAAACACTTCAAAAACTCACATCACCATCAATTTTCACTTGTGATATCTAAAATCATCAGAACGGGAAATAAAACTCACAAAACTTTGAATAATAAAATCGAAAATCAGGAGCTCAAACTTAATAATTTAATTTACCTCGGAAATTAAAACCGTACGATTTCCTTTAGAACTACCGATCTCATGTTCCGAGAAATTAACTTCATCAACGACATGAGGAAGGACGTCGGAAAATAACTTGGAGCGAGCGTGATCGATTGGAAGCTTTTCGATTTCGCAAGTAATGCTGAAAACGGGAATGTCATGGAAGGAGTGGAGAAAATGTTGGGAGAATGAGAGATTATTTGGCGGCGGGAGGTGAGGGAGAGGGAGGCGGATGAAGTCTAAGGTCTGAACAGAGCCGCCTGCGGTGAAGTAGTCGGCGGCGAGGAATCGGTTTCGCATCGCACGTCACGTTTGCTGTGTGAGGGGTTTTTGAAAGTTTTAACGGGTGGATTTTGCATTTACGAGCTTGGCGCTCTTTCGAAACGCGGTTTTTATACGTACAATTCGTCTTCTACAGTCATACTCTCTACTACTGTTGGCATGTGTACTTTTGAAGAAAATTATATTCATTTTTCTTTGATAATTAATTTTTAAAAGAATTTTATATTTCAAAGCATTTTTAAAGGAAGTCACATTGTATCAATTTCTTCTAAAAGTTCTTTTAATTAGAAGAGGCATTTTCATAAAATAAGTCCAAAACCAACTTTTGAATCTCAAACCCCCCTCCCCTTCCCTCCCCTTTTAACTATTCAAAAATCATATCAAACGGGCTCTATCTATTGAACAAAAAACCTACTTTAGTTGAAGTGCTTGAATACCTATCATCTTACCCTTGGCAAACGGCTCAGGCTCCTTTTTTGGCTCGGTGGGGGCAAATAGCATCTGTATTAGCCAACAGAACTTAGGATACCCTACTAGCGACATAGAAAAGAATGTAAGAGAACAAATATTAGCAGTTGAAGCTGTGAATAGTGCAATTATTGGGACACCATCATATAATAATGCTGCTATTGTTCGAGCTTATGTGTCGTCTGTTTCATTTCCTCAAAGGCTTCAAAAATAGCCTAAAGAAGAACTAGTACAACCATCACAACGAGAAGTGGAGTTTAACTACAAAAATCACTATAAAGAAGAAATGGATCGAGGAGAATCAGGTACCTAGCAAGGAAGAAGTGGTTCAATTTGAATAATCAATAAAGGTTACACAAGAAGAAAAGTTTGACGATCCACAGGTTAAGACAAGCGTTAATGTAAATAAACACACACCTCCAATCTCATTCCTTCAAAGATTGCAGAACAATAAGCTACAAAAACAATTTAAAAAGTTCTTGTATGCACTCTAACAACTTCACATCAACATTTCTTTCATTAAAGCAATTCTACAAATTCCAAATTATGCTAATTTTTTTAAGGAGGCATTGACCAAGAAGATAAAGTTGTCAATAGATGAAACAATAGCTCTAACAGAAAAGTGCAGTACAATTATAAAGCAGATGCTCCCTTTTAAACTAAAAGATCCAGGGAGTTTCATTGTACCTTACTTTATAGAAAATTTACATAATTTAAATGTATTAATTAATTTTGGAACAAGTATTAATCTTATGCCACTATCTATCTACAGAAAAATTAGGAATTGATGATCTAAAAGCAACATCAATAATTCTACATCTGGTTGATAGGACACTCAAGCATCCTTATGGAGTGGTAGATGATATGCTCATCAAAATTGGAGATAAC